>CAWZZZ010000179.1:0-17500 GCA_963966595.1 Physocephala rufipes
ATATATATATATATATATATATATATATATATATATATATATATATATATATATATATATATATATATATATATATATATATATATATATATATATATATATATATATATATATATATATATATATATATATATATATATATATATATATATATATATATATATATATATATATATATATATATATATATATATATATATATATATATATATATATATATATATATATATATATATATATATATATATATATATATATATATATATATATATATATATATATATATATATATATATATATATATATATATATATATATATATATATATATATATATATATATATATATATATATATATATATATATATATATATATATATATATATATATATATTATATATATATATATATATATATATATATATATATATATATATATATATATATATATATATATATATATATATATATATATTATATATATATATATATATATATTATATATATATATATATATATATATATATATATATATATATATATATATATATATATATATATATATATATATATATATATATATATATATATATATATATATATATATATATATATATATATATATATATATATATATATATATATATATATATATATATATATATATATATATATATATATATATATATATATATATATATATATATATATATATATATATATATATATATATATATATATATATATATATATATATATATATATATATATATATATATATATATATATATATAATATATATATATATATATATATATATATATATATATATATATATATATATATATATATATATATATATATATATATATATATATATATATATATATATATATATATATATATATATATATATATATATATATATATATATATATATATATATATATATATATATATATATATATATATATATATATATATATATATATATATATATATATATATATATATATATATATATATATATATATATATATATATATATATATATATATATATATATATATATATATATATATATATATATATATATATATATATATAT
This sequence comes from Physocephala rufipes, assembly GCA_963966595.1. Classification (NCBI taxonomy): domain Eukaryota; kingdom Metazoa; phylum Arthropoda; class Insecta; order Diptera; family Conopidae; genus Physocephala; species Physocephala rufipes. Next base: position 1,109 of record CAWZZZ010000179.1, read on the forward strand.
ATATATATATATATATATATATATATATATATATATATATATATATATATATATATATATATATATATATATATATATATATATATATATATATATATATATATATATATATATATATATATATATATATATATATATATATATATATATATATATATATATATATATATATATATATATATATATATATATATATATATATATATATATATATATATATATATATATATATATATATATATATATATATATATATATATATATATATATATATATATATATATATATATATATATATATATATATATATATATATATATATATATATATATATATATATATATATATATATATATATATATATATATATATATATATATATATATATATATATATATATATATATATATATATATATATATATATATATATATATCGAACTGTGAAGTTAACAAAAATTTTTGTTGCCATAATGTTTTATGGACACAAACCGTTTTTTTTTTCACTCATTTCAACGGCTAAATTTTTTGAGTAATTCTGGGGGATTGGAAAATTTTTGAGTGGTAAATATGAGATAAAATAAACAGTAGTTAGAGATTTAAATGCGAAAATTAGAAAACAAAATTTGAAAAAACATGAAACGGGGTTGGCGGATAGGTGGTTAGTTCCACCAATGTCTTTGCAGAAATTGATAGGAAATATTCTAAAAATGATTTAATACGTACTGTGGGTGTGGGTCATACTGGGTGATTTTTTCGTAAAATTTTTTTTCACAAATCGATAGGGAATGTCACAAAACGGATTTTGAATATAGTGAGCGATGGGTGTGGATCCCGCTTGCGGTCATACAGGGTGACTTTTTCTTCAAAATTTTTTTCAGAAATCTATCGGAAATATCATAAAACGGATATTGAATACAGTGAGCAATTGGTCTGGACCTCGCCAGCCGTCTTACAGGGTGATTTTTTCGTCAAATTTTTTTTCAGAAATCGATAGGTAGTGTCATTATCAGTAAGTCCGTCATTACCACCGAGTCTTGCTTTTTTAGTGAATATAATGCATGTCTAACAAATGTATTTGCTCGAAAGATAAACGGAAATGCATTTTCGGGCATGATGGAGCACTAGCGTAGCTAAATTCTATGAAATTCTTTGCATTTCGAAGGTAGATTCCTTCTATAGTTTAGAGTATATTGTCGAACAAATCTGGAAATTATCAAAAAATAATAACATCTAAACTATGGAGGAACCACCAGTCGAAATCTTTGAGAAAATACCCAAAAGAAATTACCAAGCGAGAAATCGGTCAGCCCGTCGACATTACCACCGAATCTTGCTTTTTCCAGGAAAATCATGCAAATCTAGCAAACGGATTCGCGTACATAATGCCAAAACGGTAGTGTTAACATTCTCTGAAATATACGGTCTAAAAGATACCGGATTGATATTTGGTAAAATCCATAGAATGGTAAGCAAGGAAAATACATTGCGTTCAAAATATCGCCAAATTTATTTTGATATTTTATGATTAGGTCCAATTGCTTGCATTTTAATTAAAAATGTTATTACCGCAGCTTTTTTTTGCTAAACATTTTGAAAAATTATGGACAACAAACTATTAATAAAATTTTATTTTTATGAATTTATTTTAAAAATGTATTAATCTTAAGTTGCAGAATTATGTAATAAAAGGTAATTTAGATGTTGGTCCAAGTGTTCGCTTTAAAAACGGATGCTTTTTTATGAGGGAGAATTTGATCCCCTTAGTGACAGAAAAATAGATTGAAAACATGAGAAGAACCAAAAAAGAAAATTCCGAAAGGATTTTTTAGTTACTGGAATGATAAAAAACGTCAATATTATAGCTACTTTAACTTGGTAACTAAGTATGTTAACGATTATTAGGCTATTTAAATAAATTTTTTTAAAAACGGTAAGGATACATAGTAATAGTATCTACTACGTAGTATTCACGCAAAACAAATGTCTACTATACTTATCAATATTCTATTTAAAAAATACAAGTTTTTAATAGTAATAATATAATGAGGTTGTCTAAGTGAGTAAGACCGCACTTCCGCAAACACCTGGAGCATTTGGAAAAATTCACCCACTCAACAGTTGGGCTCAAAAAATGTTATGAATAACTACTTTCTATATAAAAAGCTGTACTATTACCTACTACCTTCTAGCTAATATTAGACAGTGCTACATAGTTTTTTCTACCCATTATTTAACCATTATCAATTGGTCATTTGGTCAACCATTTTCTACCATTATCAATTGGTCTCTCAATAAATTAATAACATGGTAATAATAACTACAGGAAATATATAATTCTAATTATTACAGTAATTATAATTAATATGTAATTCTGTTTATTCTAACTATGAAATAATATTGTTCTACGATAATTGAAAATATTATCTACAAAAATAAAGAAACTAAAAATATTAAGAATTGTTAAATTGCGAAAGGCGTTAACCATAAATAATTTAATTATACAGCTGGAAAATTACTAAAATTGTATTTTGTTACAATTTCTGTTCTGATATACAGAAGTAGAGGCTATAAATACAGATATATCCCTAACGTTTGCAGATTCTTTAAAAATTCTCTTTTAAAAATTTTGCGCAGAGCAGACAAATGAAACCTTGAGGGTTTGCCTCTGCGCGATATTTAATTTTCCATTGAATTCAAACGTTTCTTTTGCAGAATTTGCATTCTAAGTCACTTTCGGAAGGAGACAGACAATATACACATTTCCCAGACACTATATCTGAGCTTTCCAAAAGCGTCTTTTTAATTAACAGCCTCTTCGAAATACTACGTTCTAAATTTAAAAGTGGTTCATCTCCAACCAATCTCTCCGCAAATGTTATTAATTAAACGCCACAATTATAAGAATCACTTTGCATATCATGGTCCTTTTGAACAAATTTCCACTGATCTTTATCAAAATTCAGTGCTAAAAAAATTAACTTAATTAATTTTTTTAATTAAAAAATTAACAAAAATTAACAAAAGTATCGAAAAAATGTACATGCTTAGTGTAAATTTTCAAAGAATCAATTATGCTAAATTCATTGTGAGTAAAATTAGCAAACAAAAGAAAAAATGGCTTGCATTTAATATTGGCATTACAAGTTTCGACCGAATTGGCATTAATGCTTTCAAGAGATTGTTATTAGAAAAATTGTTCTTTAAAAAATTTTCTTGCGTTTGCTGAACTTTAAAATAGCTCACATTGTGCGAATTTATGAAAGCAATAAATAAATACAAATCAATAACACTATCATAAAGCCAATTATTACTATTTAATGAGCACAGCTCTTGATAACTTAAATAATAGTAGCTTTCCTTAGGCGTATAATAATTTTGTAATATGTTCTTAAAACTACATACGTATATATTAGCTCCATCTATGTACCCGGTGTAATAATTGTCATTCCTAACTAGATTATTTGAAAAAATTCTAATTTAATTAAAGGTTCTGCTTTCCCTTTCAAATATATTTCACTTTTTTTGAAAAGTGTTTTGGTGTTCTTGCCTCTCCAAAACTCTTCTTCGTCTGAACTTATTTCTATTATATCTCCATATTTTATAGGAATAAGATCTCTCTCAATTTCTTTAGATTGGGTTGCGGCTCTTTTGCGAGGTATAATATTGGATCCGTCTCCAAACTAAAAAATTAAAGCCTCTGAGTAATCAATATAACATCTAAGGTACCTCTGTAATTGCATTGGCCGCAGCCCAATGTCCATACGTCCTCTGTTAGCGACTTCTAGTAAAAACACGTCTGCCTCGTTCAAGTTTCTTTATTGCAGTCAAGCTATTATTCAAAAAATGTGCAAGTAACAATGTTTAAGTGAAATAAAATTAAGGTGTGTATAAAGACCGTTAATTTGGTTTGTATACTATGTATAATAATACAAGAATATATATATAAAGTATATGTATAATAATACAGGGTGAGTTAACAATCTCCTAAATAACTTTTTTTTTAACTGTGCAAAGAAAGACTCGATATCATTATTAGACGGATTTGGATCAATATGGAAGCTTACTAAATTATTTACCACATTGTAAATGAGAGGTGTAAATGGTAAATAATTTCTTAGTAGGCCTTCGACCAATTTTTTAGAATAAAATTTATTGTTAGGTTGGCCTTTTGATATACTACATTTAGCTATAATTTCATTATATATTTCCTTAAAGTCTGCGTAATATTTATTATTTTCTAATTTAGTTTTTTGGATTAAGTCTTCGCAAATTAAATTTTGATTTGGATATGCATAATCGAAAATATCCTCATAATTGGGATCTAATATATCAAGAAAATTTTGAAGGCAATTTTGATATAAGGAGGACTGGAATTTGCACAATAAAAGGGAAAATAATACCTTTATATACTCTTTAAATAAATTATATGAATCTACGTTTATTAATAATTTAAAGAAATTGTATAATCTTGAACGAATAACGTTTGATTTATAAACCTTATTAATGTCCTTATATAAATTTTTTATTACGTGAACTCTACACAGTTTGAAAATAATAATATTTTGCGGTATTTTAGCTTTTGTTACCGTATGATGATGCATTAAATTAATATAAGTTATTAAATCTACGTTATTGAACGCTGGCATTGACGATTTTATAATCGCAAAACTTTTGTCAGTTGTCCATTCCCGAAAGAATGGCCAACAGTTATGTTTTTGTGCTTTAGATTTTAGTTCATATAACCAATAATAAAGCTCGCCAAATTTGTTAGAAGAAGAAAATTCGGTTTCTGTTCAAAATTCGGTTTCTAACAAGTGCAACTGCTATTAAGACATTTTTATTCTTTTCTTTGTGTAAAATACCTGAAGTTAAATCTATTTTCACACTGTGTGAGTTTATCTTAAAAGCACTACGTTTGGATAAATTCGATATGAGTATAACCTCACCTGTTATTAAATCTAGCTTAAAAATAATTTGCCTCTCTATGGATTTTTTCTTATCTTCCTTAACCAAGAGAAGCAAATTATTTGGTTTTCCTGAAGTTTCATTTTGCTTCAAAGCTTCAGATCTAATTTTCCTGACAGTGTCTTCGGAGCGAAGAACAAAATCATTGCAGAACAAATTTTCATTTAATTTTTTTAGTCTCCAATTTGAAGCAAATTGAAACTTCACCTCTTCTTTCAATTTCTGACGGAACTTCTATTAATGTATGGCGCTAATTTTTGTGTGGAATGATATTTTCCCCATTCATTTCCAAACGAATTAAAAATTTTTCAAATTCTTTGGAAATTCTCAAAACCTTAATTATATAGTTTCTTTTACAAGTGTGGTGTCTACATTGGAAACGCATTGTAAAAAACACACTTTTGCTGGACTTCCCATAATTACTATTTACAATTTTTAAAACGCAATTAAAATCAGTATCAAAATCAGGGGTGTTCGTCGAAACTAAATCCTTGAAGAATTCTCCACTCGCACGTTTATTAAATTCATAATTTTGGAAAACCTTGTTAAGCAAGACCCGTCAATGAAAAATTCTTTTTTGGCCACATTCAAAACTTGTTCTTTTTTAAATTCAAATGAAATAAATGGGGACGATTTCGACTCTCCACTTAAAGTATTTTCCACGCAATTATCATTTTCTGTAAGGCAATTTTTTTCTTCTAATTTATTTATAATATTATCCTCAATATTTGAAGTGTCTGAGGATGTAGTACCCAAATAATTGCTTTCGACGATATTGTCTGGAGAGTATTTACTTTTATCTATAACCTTTTGATCATTGCAAGCTTCTATATTATGCTCTTTTGCAAAATAATGAGAAATTTCGCGAAAGTTAACATAAATGAAACATTTAATTGCTCAGTTTACGTTTACCTTATTTTTGTTTTTATTACGGCAAAAAATTTATTTTTTAATGGACAATTTGATAACACAAGCTTATAGATATCATTTTGCTTTAATTCTGAAAATGAAATTGCATAATCGGGAAAATGGAGAGCGAAAAGTGTTACGAACTTATTTACGGTATTCATTTCAAGTTTGCACTAAACAAAATATTCGTGTAGATATCGTATTGCAAAAACTCTATTCGAATAATTAAATTAATTAACCTAAAAATCAATTAAACAAATAATTCCCTTTTAACTAAAGGCAATGACTTAATATTGTTATAATAAACCCCACCTGTTTTAAGATAGATTATATCAACAAAATATGGACAAAACGTAATTTTAATGAAATACAAATAATCTGATATTTTAAAAACGAGAAGTTTTCTAAAACAGGGCAGAAATATTTGGCAATTACAAAATTAGTAACTCACAATTCGTTAATTTTGATATTTTTATAACTTTTTGTTATTTGATTAACTCCCACAAATGTTTTTTAAGTCTTCGCAATTCGCACAAAACTGAGCGGCTTTCAAAATTTTTATTGAAACCATGAAAAATGTACATTACTATAATCTATGAAAGCATCTAGTCATCATAGCAATGGTTTCGTTCGTATTTACAATTTACCTTAAAACTGCGCTGCAAAGAAACATCAAAAAAGTCACTGCATACTTGATTATTTTGCGGACCATTACCAAATTTAATTCAAAAATTTCAGATATATTAAAAAGAAACAATTAAAAAATGAGTTTTTTTCAGTATCTCAAAAGCGTATATAGATTTTCTTAATATCTTTTAAATTTTTTAGCTAAAAAAATTTTTTAGGCCTTTTAGGGAAAATGTTCTTGGCCATTTCGCGGCCAAAATGAAAAACTCGACGTGCGTTATAAAGTCTGGATAAATACCCTTAGCAATCGTAGAAATCTTGGTGTTTTTCGGGGGGGGGGGTTTTACAGGGTCATAAACCTTGTTTCAAAATTTTCGGTCAAAATGCAAATTTCAATATAAAAGGTCGCAGAATTGAAGTGGGTAAGCGAATCGGGTACCAGACTACAGCGTCGTATTCCATAGGATCTCTGCTTATAACATATGGTATCACTCTTGAACAATGTTGGTCAATAGATATATCTATTTATTTATTTATTTATTAATTCAGTGACTAAGCCAAAGAAAGCTGTATAGCCCAAAAATGGTCAAGATTACAAAAAGTTTGTATAAATTACAAAATAATTTTAATTAGATAAAAATCCCGAGATTTTGTTTTTGGATACAGGAACGGAGTCACACAAATTTATGACTGAATATATAGAGTTCAAATCGGAACAGGCATTCCGAAAGGGTTCTTGTTGCGCATAGGAAAAACGGCAAAAAGGAAGGTGAAGAAAAACATGTCTTCTGGTTGCACGGCGAGGAACATTGAGCTGGATATTGCTAAACAAAGGCGCAGATACAATAGCACCATTCAGCAATTTCAAAATAAAAATGGCATTAAGCACTATCCTCCGATTGGTCAAGGACGGCAGGTCAATCAGCTTAAGCCTAGACTCATAAGAAGGCAGCCTTACATTTGGTTCCCAACGCAAACCTCGAAGGCAAAAGAGCAAAAACTTTTTTTGCACCGATTCAATTGACGAAACATAACAAGCACTATTCGGGCTCCAGACCGGCGAGGCATACTCCAAAGTAGGACGAACCAGCGAAGTATACAGCAACTTCATTATATAAGGATCCATAAATTCATTTGCCCAGCGTTTCATGAATCCTAAAACACTGCAGGCTTTACTAGAAATATAATTAATATGAATGTCAAAGCGTAATTTCCGATCCACGAGAACACCCAGGTCATCAACTATTTCCACAATATTCAATTTATGGTTATTAATGACATAATTAAAGCTGTAGGAATTTGAGCGATAGAATGACATCTGCTTACACTTATCCAAATTCAGTTTCATACAGTTTATTTTACACCACTCAGATAGGTTATCCAAATCCATTTGTAGTAGCATAGCATCGTTTTGAATTATATATGGAAGAAAAAGTTTAACGTCATCCGCAAATATAAGAATCTTGCTATCTCTGACTACTGTTGGAAGATCATTTATAAAGATTAAAAACAGTGTAACGAACCTTAGCCAGGGGTTTAGCTCGCCGGATTCCAGGGTTCTTACAAGACCTTGCTTAGTAACATATACAAGTAAAACACAGTGACTTTCTTATGTATTTCCTTATTTTGATTTCCTTTTCCTGTGATTTGCTTTTCTATGTGGCTTAGTTAATACATGTATTGTTTTGTAATTACCAATATATTTTAATGTATTTTTCTAAAAGGGAAAGAAAAACTTATTATATAAATCGAAAAATAAATTTTAATTATTATATAAACCGAAATATAAATCTCTACGATTCATAAGGATTGTTATACTAGTTAAGTAGATTACTATATACTTGTTAGTTAATATATTTCACATTTTATGACTTCTTTTGTTCATGCTGTGAAATTTCCATGATTTCTAGTCGAGCTACGATTACGACTCCAAGACTAGTTATTAATTACTACGCTAAAAGTTCTACGAATTCTGGGATTTCTACAACGGTGTTTGTAATTTCTGCGATCAAAAGGATATAATGCTAGTCAAGCGTCGATTACGACTCCAAGACCAGTTGTTAATTGCTAATTCTGCTAATCTGAGATTTCTACTTCGTGTTTTTGTAATTTCTACGATTGTTAAGGATATTATACTAGTCGAGCGTCGATTACGACTCCAAGACCAGTTGTTAATTACTAATTCTGCAAATCTGGGATTCCTACTTTATGTTTTTGTAATTTTTACGATTGCTAAGGATATTATACTACTCGAGCGTGGATTACGACTCCAAGACTAGTTGTTAATTACTAATTTTACAAATCTGGGATTTCTACTTCGTGGTTTTGTAATTTCTACGATTGTTAAGGATATTATACTAGTCGAGCGTCGATTACGACTCCAAGACTAGTTGTTAATTACTAATTCTGTAAATCTGCGATTTCTACTTCGTGTTTTTGTAATTTCTACGATTGCTAAGGATATTATACTACTCGAGCGTCGATTACGACTCCAAGACTAGTTGTTAATTACTAATTCTGTAAATCTGCGATTTCTACTTCGTGTTTTTGTAATTTCTACGATTGCTAAGGATATTATACTACTCGAGCGTCGATTACGACTCCAAGACTAGTTTAAATTAGTTTAAATGCATTTCAAAATTTTATATAGACCAAAAACAAAATTTAGACAGTTTACATGAGTTTTAATAAGTTTGAGTTTTAAATGTTTTATAGAGATTTTATAAATTTTTAAATACGGATTTTACAACAATCCTAGCACATAATTTACTAATTTTAATAATTTAGATTTCCTTTAAACTTTTGGATAATTCATTTTATAAAGTCGTCAAAAATTCTTCTTCTTTTTTTTTTCTTTGTACTAATGATATTTTGCAAAAATACCGAAAGAAACACTTTGTTTAACCCATTAAAACCAAAACAAAAAAACAAAACTTTTATTTGTTTTTTATGCAAGGAATGACTATGAATATAAAAACGATCAAATTTATGTAAGCGATCGTTTATTTTGAAAATATAAATCCCGTAAAAGAGAGGGGGAAAAATTTCGTGAAATAAGAACAAAAAAACTTACCATTCCAAAAATCATACGTAGTTATTGTAGTTGTTATTATAAGCGTAATAATTGTTAGTGTTGCCGAAGTTGTGTTTGAATCGTTGTTTTAATTATAGTAATTGTAGTTCTTACACTTATTCTTTTCATTTATTATTGATTTAAATTATTTGGTTTCGTTTTTCCTTTACACAGGTGTGATAAGTTGATCTGCTACTTTTGTTTGTTTTGTTCTAATTTTGAATTTTGGAACGCACCTTATTTATTGAGTTCACTTTTGGTTCTCTCTTTTTTTTAATAAAAACAATTTCTTCTACCACTTTCTTAAGGTCCTGGACGGACATTAGTTCTGCATTGACCTCTAGCACAAACTCCTCGCTAATTCATTTCCACATCAACTAGAGCAAATATCGACTATCTCACACCAATGCTAATAACTTACTGACTTGCTCTACCTACTCGACAAAGCTCATTACTCTTCTTAGTACATAAGACACGCCAGGTCTGAAATCAGGTTTTGAAAAACAATTTAGTTTTCTGAAGTACCAAAATAAAGTACAGTCTGTACAGATTTCTGCCATTTGCTTAACGTGAGCACCTGCCTTGACGGCTTAATCTCGCGGCGGGCCATCCCGCACGGGGTTGCAAGTACGAACTCTGTGAACGTACCTTTTATGCTTTATGGCGACAACCGACGCCCAGTGCCTCCGGGTTACCAAGCCGTGGCGTTTGTACCTTTGGAAGCCATGTGCATGGCATGGACATTCCGCTAAGGTATATTCGAGGCCGATCTAAAACCTCTGCCGGTCTGTGGGGCCCGGCACCCGGTAATGTTTTAGTGCATTACCACACCCGAGCTCATCCAAACTCGTACCCGCGTAACTTTGGGTATTAACCACAGCCACCACGAAGCTCCCGAAGGGCCTACCCAATGACAAGCATGTGGGGCTTGGAATATATAAACCAGATGGTGTGACTATTAGCCCAAGCTATTAGCACACATGCTGGCTGTATAAACCAGATGGTGTGACTATTAGCCTAAGCTATTAGCACACTGTAGGGTTCAGGTTCTTTATTTTAGTAACACAATATTTATATTTAAAAAAAAATTAATTTCTTCTCTTCAGAAATATCTTTATATATTTTTATCTAGTTAAAATTTTTTAATAATCATTTTTTTTGACAATATTTTTTTAGGAACATATTTTGAATTAATAAAAATAACAAAGTAACAAATAACAAAGTATAATTTTAGGCTCAACGTGAAATAAGTATTATAAGTGTTATAATGGAATTTTAAAGAACTAATAAACAAGAATCCCTACAATACTCCCCCTCCTAGAGAATTCAATTCAAACAAATTAAAGGTAACGTGTTTTGTTTTGGGTGTTGTAGTGTTGGTGTTTGTTGTTTGTTTTGTTTCCATTATTGCTGGTTTTAATCGGTCGATATGAACTGTTTTGATGTTTCCGTTAATCTCAAGTTTGAAGTTTTTTTGTCTTTTTCAACAATTTTGTATGGGCCCTCATATGGTTGTTGTAGGGCGTGTCTGTTTGTGACGCGTACCAATGCATATTTACAAGTTTGTAAATCTTTAGGTACGTATATGCCAGTAAATGCATTGTTATGGTGGTTTAAATTTGAATTTACGTTCCTAAAATAACTGCGCAACCCAGCCAAAGTTTCGTCTGGTGATAAGATTGATGTTGATGGAATAATGAGTTCGCCTGGTAAACGTAAATTTTGCCCGAGAACCATGTCTGCTGGTGTAGCTGAAATGTCCTCTTTATGAGTCGAACGCAATCCTAAAAGCACTATCGGTAACTGGTCGTACCAGTTTTTGATTTCGTTTCTGGCCATTAGTGTGGCTTTTAATTGCCTGTGAAATCTTTCTACCATACCGTTACTTTGTGGATGGTAGGTAGAAGTCGTAATGTGGTGACTACCTAAAATTTTAGTTAATTCCGAAAATAATTTTGATGTAAATTGAGTGCCTTGATCTGTGGTAATTTTTAATGGTACTCCAAAACGTGATATGTATTCGTTGAAGAATTTATCTGCAATGGTTTTTGTTGAAATGTTTATTAGAGCATATGCTTCTGGCCACCGGGTGAAACGGTCTATTATCGTTAAAATGTAGCGATTATCTTTTGAAACTGTTAGGGGCCCAACTATATCTAGATGGACATGTTCGAATCTATTTTGCGGTATTGGCATTTTATTTACTAGGGATTTCGTATGTTTGTATACTTTTGACTTTTGACAACTTATGCATTCTTTTGACCAATTATTAATTTCTTTAGACATATTTGGCCAATAATATCTACTTGCAATAAGACGTCTAGTGGCTTTAGTACCTGGGTGTGAGATTCCATGCAACTTTTCGAAAGTAAGTTTACGTAGTCCGTTAAGTACAAATGGTCTAGTTTTGTCGCCGGAAGTCTCGCACCATATTTTAAATTTTAGAAGTGGGATCTCTATTAATTTTAAATTATGGTCCGATGTTTGTCTTGACGTCAAGTCACGTAGTTCTTGGTCATTTTGTTGTTCATCGTGTAATAATTTGAAATTTAGGTCAGCGTATTTAACTGCGTTTATTTCGAAAGCGCGTGACAAGGTATCCGCTACCACGTTGGATTCACCTTTTATATATTGTATGTCACTGGTAAATTGTGATATAAATTCTAAGTGTCTTGTTTGTCTAGGGCTGCGATCGGACTTCGAATGTAGTGCAAACGTTAATGGCTTATGGTCTGTATATATAACAAAGTTTCTTCCTTCTAGGAGGTGTCTGAAGTGCTTGATATTTGAGTAAATGGCCAACAATTCGCGATCAAAAGTGCTATACTTTTGTTCGGATGGACAAAGTTTTTTGGAATGGAATGCTAGTGGCTCAGACTGATTCTTATAATGTTGTTGTAAAACGCCTCCAATAGCTGTGTTAGAGGCGTCGGTCGTTAGGGTTAATTTTGCTTTTTCGTTAAAATGGTTTAAAAGTACTGATGCAGAAAAACTTTCCTTTATATTTTCAAAGGATTTTATTGAATTTTCGTTCCATGTTAGTGTTTTATTTTTTGATTTAATAGATTTGTTAACCATGCTGTAAAGGTCGACTGCCATCTCTGCTAATTTGTTTATATATCTATGATAATAATGTACCATGCCTATGAACTTTTGGGCTTGCTTGACTGTAGTCGGGCGTTCGAAATTACGAATCGCTGAGACTTTTTCTTCTGATGGTTTAATTCCTTTTTCTGAAATGTTGTGACCTAAAAAATCTATATTTGTCACGCCTAAAATACATTTATTATTTTGTAGGCGTTCAAAAAGTACGTAAAGATATTTTGCATGTTGTTCTTCATTTTTGCTTGCAACTAGGATATCGTCGATGTAGACGAAAGTAAAATTTAAGTCGTTTACTACCTCATTAATGAATCTTTGAAATGTTTGGGCTGCATTCCTTAAACCGAAAGGCATTCGTGTGAATTCGTACAAACCAAATGGTGTTGTGATCGCTGTTTTGTATATATCTTCTATTGCCATAGGAATTTGATGATAAGCTCTAACTAGGTCTATTTTAGAAAATATTCTCTTGTTTCTAATGTTCATATTCAAGTCATGGATGTGAGGTAATGGATATCGATCTGGTATTGTTACTACATTTAATCTTCTGAAATCACCACAAGGACGCCAGTCATTGGGCTCTTTTTTTGGTACTAGGTGTAAGGGTGATGATACTGGTGAATTTGATGGCCTGCAAATGCCCGTTTTGACTAAGAATGCGAATTCAGTTTTAGCAATTTTGTGTTTAATAGGGTCTAAACGTCGTGGCCTGGAAAATGGAAGATGACCTTCTGTGACTATTCGGTGGGTTGTAGAATGTAGAACAGGTTTTTCATAATCGGGTTCGGCTATAAGGGAAGGAAATTTCTTCAATAACTTTGTATATTGGTTGTCTATTGTCAATATTTTAGGGAGTTGAATTTTACAAAAAGATGAAATCGCGTCAACAGATAATTTTGTTAATGGGTCGACTAATTGTTTGTGTTTGATGTCTATTAAAAGGCCATATTTACTCAAAAAATCTGCTCCTATGATCGGTTTTGCTATGTCAGCTATTAAAAATATGAACGGGAATTCGCGTTTTAGACCTAAATTAACGTTTTTTAAGAGTTTTTTCCGTATGTAAAAATTGTTGAACTATTTGCCGCTGTAAGTATTATGTCTGAGGAACGTTTTGTATGAGGGAATTTAGAAGCTGGTAGTACCGAAATTTCTGCTCCGCTGTCGATTAAGAATCTTTGTTTGTTGGTTTTGTCAAATATAAATAAGCGACGTGTTGTAATCTCTAAGTTTCCATTGTTTGTCGCTGCAACAACGGAAGCACTTAGTTTGTTGATTGATTGTTTTTGGAAAACTAACAAGGTTGTTCACATTTTTGTGCTTTTTCTCCAAATTTATAATGGTATCTGCACACCCAATTTGGATTGTTTCTAGATTTTGATCTATGCCTAAATGAGTTTCTATAATTATTTCTATATGGGGTTCTTGATCTCGACCTTAGTCTCGATTGGTTTAACTCTTGCCTGATCGCGCTTAATTCTAAAGAAAGTTGTTGAAAATTTTCACAAATTATTGTCGTTGTTTTGACTAAATTCGTGATAATGGGGTTTTCTTCTTTTAAATTATTGATTGAAGCTATTTCGTTTTTATTGGTCGCTTCCCAAATTTTGTCGGCTAATCTAATGAGCTCATTGTTATCATTAGTACTACAACTAGCTAATATAGCATTTAGATTTTTAGGTAATTTTCTTAGCCAAAGTTTTGTGAGGATGTTTTGACTAAAATTGGAACCACTGAGTAATACTAGTGACCGATAGAACTCTGAGGGTTTGCGGTCGCCCATTTCAGAATCTGATAAAATCTTATCTAATTTCGAATTTTCACTTAAAGAATGTCTTTCTATTAGGACTTTCTTTAACTCTGTGAATTTGTTGTTCTGGGGAGGATTTTGAATGAAATCTAATATTGTAATTATAACTTCTTGAGGAAGCGCAGTTATAACGTGTTCAAATTTTGTTGTTTCTTGAGTTATGTTTTTTGTATGAAATTGCATTTCTGCGTGGATAAGCCAAGCTTCGGGGCAACTTGTCCAAAATTGAGGAAGTTTTATCGAAGTGGCATAAATTTCGTTGTGATGATTTGAATTTTGTATATTTGGTGTGTCATTGGGTAAATCTATGAGTGTTGTGTTTAAATCTGTTGTAGGTGTGGGTGTGGTTGCGTGTATATTATGGTGTTGTGGAGAGTCAAACATTTTTTGCAATAGGAGAGGAAGTTCACAAGAATTTCTGAAGTTGTTTTATAAATTTGTAAAATATTTTAAGATTTCCAAAGGTAAGTGCGAATATTATAACTTTTACGATGGGTTACATGCTATCATTAGTTATTATAATTTATTATTAAGTTATTACTTATGAGTATTAGGATTAGGATTTGAATATATAGATAAAACGTTAATTAAGTAAGGATTATTGCTCGGGATTATTACTAATTAATATTAATTATTATTACTAATATTAAATACTAGTATATAATAGTATAATTATTAGGATATAATCAACGTCACCTGGTGATCTAACGTTTCTATCTTGAACCAATCAAAAACTCCTTTTTAAATCTTGGAGGCGGGAGGCTTATTAGACTTCGGGCTTCTGTGGTGTAAAAAATCAATTATCGTTAGCAATGATGACGATAATTTCTAGCAACGATGATGATGACGTTGACGATGCTGACGATGTCGACGATGTTGACGATGTCGCCAATGTTGATGAGCTTGTCAACGATTCGTACTTTTTATTGACTGCGTCTGCTTGGAAGTATCAGCCGGTACCCGTGGTAACTGTGGCGCTGTCGCTTCTGCTATTTCGCATTCGTCAAAATCTAGATCTGGCAGCTCAAATTTTATATACTTTTAAATTGATTCGCTCTTCTCGGTTGTGCTCTATCACTTCTTCTTGCTCAGTTGTAGGCAGGATCGCCAGTTGTAGGGTTCAGGTTCTTTGTTTTAGTAGCACAATATTTATATTTAAAAAAAAATTAATTTCTTCTCTTCAGAAATATTTTTATATATTTTTATCTAGTTAAAATTTTTTAAATCATTTTTTTTTGACAATATTTTTTTAGGAACATATTTTGAATTAATAAAAATAACAAAGTAACAAATAACAAAGTATAATTTTAGGCTCAACGTGAAATAAGTATTATAAGTGTTATAATGGAATTTTAAAGAACTAATAAACAAGAATCCCTACACACACATACTGGCTGTATTTTTCGTCTGCTTGTCTCCCGTGGTACCAATTTAAAGCTTATGGTAGGCTCCGGAACCAGGGAGTACCACAGTCGTGGTAAGTGACCGTCTCATACGCCTTGGTCACTGCCATTTTGGGCCCATGCACCCGACTGGCACCCAGTACAGTCTGTACAGATTTCTGCCATGTACTTTACGTGGACGCCTACCATGATTGGCTTAAGTCCACGGTGGGCCCACCCACATTCGGGGTTGCTAGGTAGACACTATGAATACCTTTATATCGGCAACCAACGACCACGGCTGCAACTTTTCCCTGTTGCACCATATATGTACCTATGGAAGCCTGAGGCGGAGCAGGATTTCCTCGCAGGTAAGCGATCGAGACACTATCTAGAGCCTCTTCCGGTATGTGGCTACCGGCAGCCGAGTTGGGGGAGGCGGCCTCCTCCACACGCAACTCTACGCGGAGACACTTTGGTCTCTACCCGCGTATCTTTGGGTGGCAACCACAGCAACCACGA
>CAWZZZ010000179.1:22500-25200 GCA_963966595.1 Physocephala rufipes
TAGCCTTTTTGAGTTTTAACACTCTCTTCGGATAGCGGTCATTTCGGAAACCTTCAGGTTGCATCATGAACACATCGTCCTTCAAATCGCTGTGCAGGTATGCAGAGCATATATCCAATTGGTGCAGATAAAGCTTTTGCTCCGCTGCCAGAGCAGATACCATGCGTATAGTGGCATAGCGCACTACCGGAGAAAATGTGTCCATATAATTTACCCCTAATTGTTGACTACAGCCTTTAGCCACTAATCTAGCCTTAAATTTTTCAATTTTTCCGTCTTTATTTTTTTTTCGTTGAAAAAACCCACTTGCACCCGATAGGTTTTATGGCAGCAGGCGCATCGACCAGGGTCCAAGTATCGTTAGCCTCTATGGAATTCATTTCCGTTTCCATTGCCTCCTTCCATTTTACCGCGTCTCTGCTATTCAGCGCTTCTTTAATCGAATTCGGAATTTCCTCCAAGGATTCTATAAAATCTACCATGTTAAAACGCTTTCTTGGGCGGCCGGGCTGGCCTGTGCGTTCTATTGCAGGTCTGCCAGGTCCTCTTTTGCTAGCTTGTTCATTTTCAGCACAAATATTTGGAGTATCGATTATTAAGCCTTCATTATCTGATTCCGCACATTCAAACTCACTATCAGTTGGTTCATGGCCATCACTGGGATCGATTTCTATTTCTTCTGGAGTTACCATCGGTGTCTGTATATCAGCGTATGCCGTTTCATCTGGGCGAAGATCTTCGTTGAAAATCACATCACGGCTTATGATAATATCGCCTGTGGCGGTGTCAAGCAAACGATATGCCTTGGAATTTCCAGCATAGCCTACCATTACCATTTTTTTCCTTTCGCTTGGAATTTCTTACTGTGTCTTTTGTTGAGCGTGTATGCAAAAGAACCAAATATTTTAAGATGCGCAACACAAGGTTTTCTTCTAAACCACATTTCGTATGGCGTTTTGTTAACCAGTTTCTGCGTTGGCGAACGATTTCGTAAATATGCCGCAGTTGCCACAGCTTCAGCCCAATATTTTTCTTCTAATTTTGAATAAAATAACAAACTTCGCGACATTTCGATTAAAGTCCGATTCATGCGTTCCGCGACCTCATTTTGCTGCGGGGTGTAGGGGACGGTTAACTGTCTCTGTATACCCGACTCAGCGAACAAATCGTCAAATTGTTTATTTAAATATTCCGTGCCATTATCGCTTCGGAAATACTTTATTTTTTCGCCTGCTTGGCATTCGACCATAGCCTTGAATTTTTTGAACACATCAAACAATTCACTTTTTTGTTTTAAAAAATAAACAAACACGTAGCGAGATTTATCGTCGATGAATGTCACTATATATTTATTGCCACCATTTGACGTCTGGTTTATTGGACCGCACACATCACTATGTATTAGTTATAATAATTTCTCCGATTGTCGTTCCGAATTTTTAAAGGGCCTTTCACAAATTTTGCACGAACAACAAGTGTCGCAACTTATATTTTTAGGTAAATTATTTACCTTCATACCTTTCACCATGCTACACTTAGACAAATTTTACAATGCGTTAAAATGTAAATGTCCATATCTTCTATGCCAAAGCTTAATGTTATCTGTCGCGCTCTGTGTATAAAAAACAGAATTTTCATTGTGGTTAGAAGTAAAGAGATTTTTGTGTTTGTCCGCCTTATAAACTATTTCATTTTGATCGTTCTTAATTACAGCACTAATTTTGGAAAAATTACTTTGTAACCATGTTCGACGACTTTGTTTACGGATATAAAATTCGCTTGTAGAATTGGTACATAAAGAACGTCAATAGGTCTCACATCAAACTTATTTGACTGCAACTGAACAATTCCTTTTCCTTTTGCTTCTATCGTACTTCCACCGGCTACAGCGATTTTCTCTTCATATTCTTCAAACACTTCGAACATGTTTCGGTTGCAGCATAAGTGCGAAGTAGCTCCGCTGTCCACGCACCATGAATTGCGATTCAAAGAAGAGATGTTCGTTGCTTGAAGGCAAGAAAAAGCTGCCGAAGTCGAATTCTTTTTCGGTTCTTTGCATTTTGCGGCGAAATGACCTTTTTGTCCACAATTGTAGCATTTTAGATTTGCCTTTAGACGCTTTCCTCGATTTTGAATGCTATTGCCGTTATTGCTGATTCCTTTTTCCTTAGCAACTGCCCGAGCAGAAAACGCTTGTACACTGGGATCGGCTTGTATTTCGGCATTCCCTCTTCTAAATCCTTCTTCTAGAAGCTTTAGCTTAATAATATCGAGTTCCGGCAATTTGTCGCGAGTTTCCATCGCTATGACGAAGCTTTCAAATAAATTGGGCAATCCCGATAGCAAAATTATGGCTAAAAGTTCTTCGTTTACTTCAAGATCTATTTCCCTTAATTTTTCGACCACACTAGAAAATTGATTTACATATTGATGAATACTCATTGAGTCCTCGGTGAACTTTAAATGGAGTAACTGCTTGAACAAAGTAACTTTCCGGATGGGGCCACGAGGTTGGTGTACCTGGGACAATTTTTCCCAAGCATCAGAGGACGTGTCACAATGTTTGATGTAGTTTATTTGATTAGGTTTAACGCTTAGCATTATTAAAGCTAATGCCTTCTCATCTTTTTGTGTCCAAAGCGCAGCGTCTTCTTCCACTTCTGTCTTTTTGATCTTTCCATTTACGACATTCCAAAGCTC
>CAWZZZ010000179.1:25400-27900 GCA_963966595.1 Physocephala rufipes
CTTTGAATAAACATCACGAATATGGTGGTACCTTCAATCGATGTGTTTTGTTTTTGCATGATAAGCTGCATTTTTCACCAGACTTTGCGCACTTTGATTATCGCCATTCAAGACCGTTGGCGCGTGCTCTGAAAATCCCATTTCGCTGAGTAGATTTTTTAAATAAACGGCTTCTTTACTGGCTGTTGACATGGCCACATACTCAGCCTCTGTTGTACTCAAAGCTACCAAGTCTTGCTTTCTGGCTTCCCAAGAGAATACGCAGTTGGCTTTGAAGAAAGCGTAGCCAGTGAATGATTTTCGGTCTCCGCTGTCACTACCCCAGTCGGCATCAACAAATCCAATGACTGGCTTACCTGTTTTCTGGTAATGCAGACTGAAATCCGAAGTCTTCTTTAAGTACCGAATCACATGTTTTGCTGCAGTCATATGCTCGAGATGTGGATTCGTAATTCGCTGCGACAGCTTGCATATTGAATGTAGTATATCAGGGCGTGTTGAGATAGCTAGGTACATGAGAGCACCTATTATCGATTGAAATTCAGTCGGATCTATTTTATTGCATTGTTCGCTGGCACACGCCAGCTGGAAACCCGCCTCAAGTGGAGTACTCATTTCCTTACAATCGATCATTCCAAAATTACGCAGCAAATCATTGATGTATTGTTTTTGAGAAATTTTAATGGATCCCAGCTCTCCGTCGCGCTCAAATTCCATCCCCAAGAAATGAGTAAGCTGTTGTCCATCTACAATATCAAATTCGTTCGCCAAAATTAGCTTTGTCTTTTGTAGCTCTGACTTTGAAGAGCTCCCTATAATAAGGTCATCAACGTATACGGCAATTATGTTATAGACGTTATCATGATGATTAATATATATACATCTCTCGCTTACGCAAGGCGAATATCCTATTTTTCTTAAAAATCCATCGAGTCTGCTGTTCCATTCTTTTCCGCTCTGCTTCAGGCCATATAAAGATTTCCGCAACTTCAGAACATAGTCGGGATATATGCTGTCAATAAAACCATCGGGTTGAAACATATAAACTTCCTCTTGTAGCTCTCCATTCAAATATGCAGCCGTAACATCTATTTGATGTAGGTATAATCCATGCTCAACCGCTAAGGCAATTATTAGGCGTATATTGGAATACCGGATGACAGGTGAAAAGGTTTCTTTATAGTTCACCCCGTACTGTTGGCTGCAGCCCTTGGCTACCAATCGTGCTTTGTAACGCTGCACAGACCCATTCTGGTCTTTTTTTATACTGAACACCCATTTGCAACCAACTGCACGGTGCCCGGGCGGTAATTCGGCCAATTCCCAAGTTTCATTCTTTAAAAGATTTTGGTACTCACAATTCATAGCTTTCTTCCATTCTGCCGCACTAGATCCAGTTAAAGCTTCATTCACGTTTTGTGGTATATAAACAATTTTACTTTCAGCTGCAACATTGAGGGTATTATAAATTTTTCTGGGCCGACCAACGGATCCAGATCGCAATATCCTCGGACGTCCTCTGCCAACCCTTGGATGCGACACAACAGTTTCACATTCACTTTCAGCTGTTGGCTGCTCGATCAAGATTGAGTCCACTTGACGCTCATCCTGCATAGCATCGTCTTCTGCATCCATCGTGGCTGTTTGTTCGGCTATTATAGGCTCAACTGCAGTTTCATTTAGTAGTACGACGCTTGAATCATTTTTTCTGCTGCCACAAAAAACTCCATCGACAAAGATGGCATCTCGGCTCACAATTATTTTGCCTGTTTTGATTTCTAATAACCGATATGCCTTCGATTTTTCACTGTAGCCTACCATCACACACTCTTTGCCTCTAGGTCTAAATTTTTTCGGTTGAGTTTTGTCTAGGGCAATAACTTTGGTGCCAAATACTTTCAAATGCTGGACATTAGGCTTCTTTTTATGCCACATTTCAAATGGTGTTTTATCAGTCAGTATTTTTGTTACACATCGGTTTCTTAAGTATGTTGCGGTATGTATCGCTTCGGCCCACCAGGATTCGTCCATTTTTGCTTCCTCCATCATGGATCTGGCCATCTCAACCAGGGTTCTGTTGGCCCTCTCTGCGATGCCATTCTGCTGCGGAGTATATGGACATGACAGCTGCCTAGTTATTCCATTTAACTTTAAAAAATCATCAAAAATACGCGAAACGTACTCACGGCCGTTGTCTGTCCGCAGACATTTTATTTTACAGCCTGTCTGTTTTTCTGCATAGCATTTATATTCACGGAACGCGGAAAATATTTCACTCTTTGTTTTTAAGAAAAAGGTGTTTATATATCTTGACTTGTCGTCTATGAAAGTTGCAAAATACCTCGAACCTGCAAGCGATGGAACATTAATCGGACCACAAATGTCACTATGCACGACTTCTAATAATTGTGTTGCTCTGTTCTCAGAATTTTTAAATGGCTTTGTAGAGATTTTGCACTTCGCGCACGTTTCACAAACTATTTTGTTTTTAACGTCATTT
>CAWZZZ010000179.1:32900-55346 GCA_963966595.1 Physocephala rufipes
ATTATTATTATTATTATTATTATTATTATTATTATTATTATTATTATTATTATTATTATTATTATTATTATTATTATTATTATTATTATTATTATTATTATTATTATTATTATTATTATTATTATTATTATTATTATTATTATTATTATTATTATTATTATTATTATTATTATTATTATTATTATTATTATTATTATTATTATTATTATTATTATTATTATTATTATTATTATTATTATTATTATTATTATTATTATTATTATTATTATTATTATTATTATTATTATTATTATTATTATTATTATTATTATTATTATTATTATTATTATTATTATTATTATTATTATTATTATTATTATTATTATTATTATTATTATTATTATTATTATTATTATTATTATTATTATTATTATTATTATTATTATTATTATTATTATTATTATTATTATTATTATTATTATTATTATTATTATTATTATTATTATTATTATTATTATTATTATTATTATTATTATTATTATTATTATTATTATTATTATTATTATTATTATTATTATTATTATTATTATTATTATTATTATTATTATTATTATTATTATTATTATTATTATTATTATTATTATTATTATTATTATTATTATTATTATTATTATTATTATTATTATTATTATTATTATTATTATTATTATTATTATTATTATTATTATTATTATTATTATTATTATTATTATTATTATTATTATTATTATTATTATTATTATTATTATTATTATTATTATTATTATTATTATTATTATTATTATTATTATTATTATTATTATTATTATTATTATTATTATTATTATTATTATTATTATTATTATTATTATTATTATATTATTATTATTATTATTATTATTATTATTATTATTATTATTATTATTATTATTATTATTATTATTATTATTATTATTATTATTATTATTATTATTATTATTATTATTATTATTATTATTATTATTATTATTATTATTATTATTATTATTATTATTATTATTATTATTATTATTATTATTATTATTATTATTATTATTATTATTATTATTATTATTATTATTATTATTATTATTATTATTATTATTATTATTATTATTATTATTATTATTATTATTATTATTATTATTATTATTATTATTATTATTATTATTATTATTATTATTATTATTATTATTATTATTATTATTATTATTATTATTATTATTATTATTATTATTATTATTATTATTATTATTATTATTATTATTATTATTATTATTATTATTATTATTATTATTATTATTATTATTATTATTATTATTATTATTATTATTATTATTATTATTATTATTATTATTATTATTATTATTATTATTATTATTATTATTATTATTATTATTATTATTATTATTATTATTATTATTATTATTATTATTATTATTATTATTATTATTATTATTATTATTATTATTATTATTATTATTATTATTATTATTATTATTATTATTATTATTATTATTATTATTATTATTATTATTATTATTATTATTATTATTATTATTATTATTATTATTATTATTATTATTATTATTATTATTATTATTATTATTATTATTATTATTATTATTATTATTATTATTATTATTATTATTATTATTATTATTATTATTATTATTATTATTATTATTATTATTATTATTATTATTATTATTATTATTATTATTATTATTATTATTATTATTATTATTATTATTATTATTATTATTATTATTATTATTATTATTATTATTATTATTATTATTATTATTATTATTATTATTATTATTATTATTATTATTATTATTATTATTATTATTATTATTATTATTATTATTATTATTATTATTATTATTATTATTATTATTATTATTATTATATTATTATTATTATTATTATTATTATTATTATTATTATTATTATTATTATTATTATTATTATTATTATTATTATTATTATTATTATTATTATTATTATTAGTTATTATTATTATTATTATTATTATTATTATTATTATTATTATTATTATTATTATTATTATTATTATTATTATTATTATTATTATTATTATTATTATTATTATTATTATTATTATTATTATTATTATTATTATTATTATTATTATTATTATTATTATTATTATTATTATTATTATTATTATTATTATTATTATTATTATTATTATTATTATTATTATTATTATTATTATTATTATTATTATTATTATTATTATTATTATTATTATTATTATTATTATTATTATTATTATTATTATTATTATTATTATTATTATTATTATTATTATTATTATTATTATTATTATTATTATTATTATTATTATTATTATTATTATTATTATTATTATTATTATTATTATTATTATTATTATTATTATTATTATTATTATTATTATTATTATTATTATTATTATTATTATTATTATTATTATTATTATTATTATTATTATTATTATTATTATTATTATTATTATTATTATTATTATTATTATTATTATTATTATTATTATTATTATTATTATTATTATTATTATTATTATTATTATAAATAATAATAATAAAAAAATAATAAAAATAAATAATAATAAAAAATAAATAATAATAAAAATAAATAATAATAAAAAAACCACACACGTACATACAAAAGAAGGACAGGAACGACTGCAAGAAAAACAGCAGCAATCTCCACCAGCGTCGAACGATGGAAACAACTCCGAAGATGGAGTTTCTATATTCAGGAAAGGTACCAGAGTACTCCGCTCACCAGTGAACAATACACAGGGAACTTGTTCCAAACAAAAGGCTAGAAGCACCCTCATAATCGGAGATAAAACCGAGATGATTGATGCCGCTCACATTGAAAAAGAGCAGGAGGCAAGACCAATTGCCATATCGAGAACTTATGGAACAGCCGAGTTGACACAGAGTTCTGCCCGGCAGGAATTCATAATCACGATGAGAGCTGCTGAAGAAGATACACTTGGAAAAATCAGGAGTGTACTTCGTAAAATGAAGCGGGCAATGTCTAAGCAGAGAAACATTAGCCTAGGGGTTAAGGATGGAACATCAGAGATAGAGGAGTTGCTGGACATCACAGAAAACTATCGAAGAAATTGGAAGCAAGCAGAAGAAAAAGCGATAAGCGGAAGCAATGGACCTGCAGCTCAGGAAGCCAGACGAAGCAACGAGCCGACACTCACGAACCAGAAGCGTGTGGCCTTGAGCCCTGTGGAACCTGAAAGCAGGAAAAAATTCCGTGGAAGTGAAACAGCTGGCTGGCAAATAGTCACAGGCAACAAGAAGAAGCATATGCCAGAAAATAAATTTAGAGAGCCTAGATCTCAGGGCAATACTGCGGAAAGAGCCAAAGCTAGACAGCTGCCTACTGCTGTTCTAATCCGACCTGTAGAAGGCTTTAGTTATGCTGAAGTCCTGAGAAGCCTTCGAAGTAAGGTTAGCTCTGAGGAAACCCAAGGCAAGGTTAGAGCAATCCGGAAAACCAGAGCCGGAGCTTTACTTTTAGAGATCGAGAAAGGAAGCAAGATAGAGGCTAGTTTAACAAATGCCTTAAGAAGTCGCCTGTCGGAAATAGCAGAAATAACCAAACTGGAGCCAAAGGCTACCATCGAGATACGAGACCTTGACTGTCTCACTACTAGAGAGGAAGTGATACAAGCGGTTAAGAAAATGTTGCCGGAAGACGCAGATGAGGTAGCTGTCAATATGACGAAGCCAAATAGCAGGGAACAAGTGAGAGCCTTTGTCACAATACCTATGAGGTGCGCAAAAACCCTCCTCACAAACGATCAGATTGTAATCGGGTGGATAAACTGCAGAGTTAGGCTCCGGCCAGAAACAAAACGATGCTTCCGATGTTTTGGACCGGGTCATCTAGCGGTGGACTGTGCAGGACCAGACAGAAAGGGGAACGGACTATGCATCCGGTGCACGGAGGCGGGCCACAAACTGAAGGAGTGCGTAAACCCGCCAAAATGCTGCCTTTGCATCGAGGAAGGTTTCGCCAAAGTGGACCACATACCGGGTTCGAGCAGGTGCAACATCTATAGAAATAAATGAAGGTACTACAGGCCAATATGCACAGAAGCAGCACTGCACACGCGCTTATAGACCAACTTACAAAAGAGCACGAAATTGATATAGCCATCATCAGCGAGCAGTATGAACCAAAAAGAAACGGAGGGTGGTACGAGGATACCTCTAGCACAGCTGCCATTTGGCTGCCGACATATTATGAGTTTAATATTACGGAAAGTGGAGCAGACAATGGCTTCTGTTGGATCAAAACTCGACAACTACTCCTCATGAGCTGTTATCTTACCCCGTCCGACAGTATAGATGAATTCGAAGAAAAATTGGGTGCGATAGAAGATAAAGTGAGAGAGTCCGGTGTTAAGGCCATCATTGCTGGTGATTTTAACTCAAGGGCTAATGAATGGGGTATGTCGACAACAAACTCCCGTGGCAGACGAGTTATAGAAATGTTGGCAAGGCTCGATCTACTAGTCATCAACACAGATAATGTAGCCACTTTCAGAAGACCAGGATGTGAGAGTACCACACCAGATATCACTCTTGCATCAGGAAATATTGCGGGTAAAATCACATCGTGGAAAGTGTTAGAAGACTATACCGGCAGCGACCATCAATATATAACATTCAATATAGATAGCGCACGAAGGACCACCCAAAGAAACAAAAGGAAGGGAACGCGGAAATGGAATGTTTCTAAACTAAATCCCGAGATTTTCCTCACTGAGTTGGATTCAAGCTTCAATAGAGGGAGAAACATTGAAGACGCCAGGAGCATGGCCGATTTCACTATGCAATGCATAACGCGAGCCTGCAATAAATCCATGCCAAGGTTAAAACATGGTACACAGAAGAAGGGTGCATACTGGTGGACTGATGAAATAGCACGACTCAGATTGGATTGTATACACAAGAGGAGAATTTACACTAGGGCTAGACGCACTCACCCGGCTGTAATTGAAAAAGAGAGATATAAAAACTCGAAAGCATGTCTTAAGCTTGCGATAATAGCTAGCAAAAAGAAAAAATGGGAAGATTTACGGAGAGACATAAACAATGACCCCTGGGGTCTTGGATATAAAGTAGTGATGAATAAGCTCGGAGCCAGAACCCCACCACCTTTATTAGACGCAACTGAAATGGCTAGTATTGTGGATGCTTTATTCCTGACGCATGATACCGAGATACATGAACTGATCATCCCGATGATCATTCCGACTGATGAATCCCCGCCACTTTTCTCTGTAGCAGAAATCAAGGCAGCCGCTAATATGCTGCAGAACAATAAAGCACCCGGGCTGGACGGGGTCCCGGTAGAAATCATTAAGCTCATCTCGAATATGCGCCCTAGGATCCTGCTTGACCTCTTTAATGCCTGCCTGACGGAAGGCACATTCCCAGAAATTTGGAAAAGACAGAAGCTTGTTCTCGTAAGTAAAGGAAAAGAGAACCCAGATTTGCCCTCTACCTACCGGCCACTATGTATGTTAGACACTGCCGGGAAACTTCTCGAGCGACTACTAAAACCAAGATTAGAGATAGCCATTGAAAATGCAGGCGGAATTTCGCAATATCAGTATGGCTTCAGACCTGGACCCTCCACTTTAAGAGCCATTGAATAAGTGATAAATACCGTCAGGAAAGCGCAAGAAGGGAATCACTGGTCAAGACGCATAGTCCTGCTCGCAACCCTAGATGTGAGAAATGCTTTTAACAGTGCTAGGTGGATTGATATGATTCGGGCCCTAGAGGATAATTCCCGGATACCCATCTATCTACGCCAAATAATACGTAGCTATCTAAATGAACGTACACTAGTATACGAGACCACCACGGGAACGCAAAGCAAAGACATTACTTCGGGGGCGGCGCAGGGTTCAATTCTTGGGCCACTTCTCTGGAATGTAAGCTACGATGGCATTCTAAATATTGAGATGCCGGATGACACGCAATTGGTTGGTTATGCCGACGATATAGCGGCCGTTATCACAGGCAGAAATTTAATTGACATACAACGAAAGCTGAATCAAGTCATGCTGAGAACCTGTGCGTGGCTAAACTCTCATGGCCTTAAGTTAGCCACCGAAAAAACGGAATTGCTACTGCTCACAAAAAAGCACATTGAGCTGGAAGTCGAACTGCGAGTCTGCTCAGACATTATAAAATCACAGAAGGTGGTAAAATATCTGGGCATAAGACTAGACTCTAGGCTCTCTTTCTGGGGTCAACTAAAACACGCGGCAAAGAAAGCATCACAGGCAGTGGCCTCACTTAGTAGACTGATGGCAAATATTGGAGGACCGACTCAAATGAAAAGGAAGTTACTTATGACAGTGACAATGTCCATACTACTATATGGTTGCGAAATATGGTCTGAGGCCCTGAAAACAAAACAAAGAAGAAAGGCCTTAGCAGCGGTACAAAAAATCGCAGCCCTCCGGGTCGCCTGCTCGTACCGCACAGTTTCAGAAGCGGTCATCTTAGTGATTAGCAGCTGCCCTCCTATTGATCTCCTAGCTGCGGAACGCAAGAAATTAAGGGAACTCCGAAAAGAGGGCTATTCTAGGCCCCAAGCGGATGAAGTCAAACTCCACACACTGCAACTGTGGCAGACTCGCTGGAACACCGAGACGAATAACAGATGGACAGTCAGACTTATTCCCGATTTGTCAATCTGGATAAACAGAGATTTCGGGGAAGTTAATTATTATATCACACAAATGTTGTCTGGCCACGGGTATTTCCGTAAATACCTGTTTCGTATGCGAAAGGTTGATGGCCCTGAGTGCATTTATGGAGATAACGCCGAAGACGACGCGGAGCATACATTCTTTAAGTGTATCAGGTGGCAAGAACAGAAAGCCTTGTTGGAGGTAAATGTAGGACACAAAGTACCAGAGAATTTCATGACAGTTATGTTGAGCAGTAAAGAAAATTGGCAACATATTGCTAAATACATAGAACATATTCTATGCTCAAAAAAGCGAGACTTGGATGCAGAAGGCAGAAGCAGATAAGCTATTGGTTACACCAAAGAATTCACTTATGCTTGTTTACACACACGGACGCGTGAGGCGTTATAAAATGACGGACCTGGACGCAGGAGAGTAGAACCGCCCTGAAAGGGGCCTCTTGGATCTCTACCCTGAAGTAATGTGAAAGCGGTTCCAGGGTAGGGAGTTTCCGACTGAAGAGGGAGGTTTTTAGTGGCCACACCACACACGTAATGATGACGATCGTTACAGGTACGAAGGTATTTTTCCCCCCTCACCCGTCAAAAAAAAATTATATATTATTATTATTATTATTATTATTATTATTATTATTATTATTATTATTATTATTATTATTATTATTATTATTATTATTATTATTATTATTATTATTATTATTATTATTATTATTATTATTATTATTATTATTATTATTATTATTATTATTATTATTATTATTATTATTATTATTATTATTATTATTATTATTATTATTATTATTATTATTATTATTATTATTATTATTATTATTATTATTATTATTATTATTATTATTATTATTATTATTATTATTATTATTATTATTATTATTATTATTATTATTATTATTATTATTATTATTATTATTATTATTATTATTATTATTATTATTATTATTATTATTATTATTATTATTATTATTATTATTATTATTATTATTATTATTATTATTATTATTATTATTATTATTATTATTATTATTATTATTATTATTATTATTATTATTATTATTATTATTATTATTATTATTATTATTATTATTATTATTATTATTATTATTATTATTATTATTATTATTATTATTATTATTATTATTATTATTATTATTATTATTATTATTATTATTATTATTATTATTATTATTATTATTATTATTATTATTATTATTATTATTATTATTATTATTATTATTATTATTATTATTATTATTATTATTATTATTATTATTATTATTATTATTATTATTATTATTATTATTATTATTATTATTATTATTATTATTATTATTATTATTATTATTATTATTATTATTATTATTATTATTATTATTATTATTATTATTATTATTATTATTATTATTATTATTATTATTATTATTATTATTATTATTATTATTATTATTATTATTATTATTATTATTATTATTATTATTATTATTATTATTATTATTATTATTATTATTATTATTATTATTATTATTATTATTATTATTATTATTATTATTATTATTATTATTATTATTATTATTATTATTATTATTATTATTATTATTATTATTATTATTATTATTATTATTATTATTATTATTATTATTATTATTATTATTATTATTATTATTATTATTATTATTATTATTATTATTATTATTATTATTATTATTATTATTATTATTATTATTATTATTATTATTATTATTATTATTATTATTATTATTATTATTATTATTATTATTATTATTATTATTATTATTATTATTATTATTATTATTATTATTATTATTATTATTATTATTATTATTATTATTATTATTATTATTATTATTATTATTATTATTATTATTATTATTATTATTATTATTATTATTATTATTATTATTATTATTATTATTATTATTATTATTATTATTATTATTATTATTATTATTATTATTATTATTATTATTATTATTATTATTATTATTATTATTATTATTATTATTATTATTATTATTATTATTATTATTATTATTATTATTATTATTATTATTATTATTATTATTATTATTATTATTATTATTATTATTATTATTATTATTATTATTATTATTATTATTATTATTATTATTATTATTATTATTATTATTATTATTATTATTATTATTATTATTATTATTATTATTATTATTATTATTATTATTATTATTATTATTATTATTATTATTATTATTATTATTATTATTATTATTATTATTATTATTATTATTATTATTATTATTATTATTATTATTATTATTATTATTATTATTATTATTATTATTATTATTATTATTATTATTATTATTATTATTATTATTATTATTATTATTATTATTATTATTATTATTATTATTATTATTATTATTATTATTATTATTATTATTATTATTATTATTATTATTATTATTATTATTATTATTATTATTATTATTATTATTATTATTATTATTATTATTATTATTATTATTATTATTATTATTATTATTATTATTATTATTATTATTATTATTATTATTATTATTATTATTATTATTATTATTATTATTATTATTATTATTATTATTATTATTATTATTATTATTATTATTATTATTATTATTATTATTATTATTATTATTATTATTATTATTATTATTATTATTATTATTATTATTATTATTATTATTATTATTATTATTATTATTATTATTATTATTATTATTATTATTATTATTATTATTATTATTATTATTATTATTATTATTATTATTATTATTATTATTATTATTATTATTATTATTATTATTATTATTATTATTATTATTATTATTATTATTATTATTATTATTATTATTATTATTATTATTATTATTATTATTATTATTATTATTATTATTATTATTATTATTATTATTATTATTATTATTATTATTATTATTATTATTATTATTATTATTATTATTATTATTATTATTATTATTATTATTATTATTATTATTATTATTATTATTATTATTATTATTATTATTATTATTATTATTATTATTATTATTATTATTATTATTATTATTATTATTATTATTATTATTATTATTATTATTATTATTATTATTATTATTATTATTATTATTATTATTATTATTATTATTATTATTATTATTATTATTATTATTATTATTATTATTATTATTATTATTATTATTATTATTATTATTATTATTATTATTATTATTATTATTATTATTATTATTATTATTATTATTATTATTATTATTATTATTATTATTATTATTATTATTATTATTATTATTATTATTATTATTATTATTATTATTATTATTATTATTATTATTATTATTATTATTATTATTATTATTATTATTATTATTATTATTATTATTATTATTATTATTATTATTATTATTATTATTATTATTATTATTATTATTATTATTATTATTATTATTATTATTATTATTATTATTATTATTATTATTATTATTATTATTATTATTATTATTATTATTATTATTATTATTATTATTATTATTATTATTATTATTATTATTATTATTATTATTATTATTATTATTATTATTATTATTATTATTATTATTATTATTATTATTATTATTATTATTATTATTATTATTATTATTATTATTATTATTATTATTATTATTATTATTATTATTATTATTATTATTATTATTATTATTATTATTATTATTATTATTATTATTATTATTATTATTATTATTATTATTATTATTATTATTATTATTATTATTATTATTATTATTATTATTTGTTGGAATATAAATATTTTGTACTTTGTAATAACATCACTTCACTTTATAAAATATTGTATTGAATTGTTTCTATTGATTTTTGTATCAAATATTTTTTCGTTCGTTGAAAATTTTTCATTCGACTAATAAAATTTCTTCAAATCGGATCAAGACTTTTTCACTCTGAAAAATAATTCCAATAGGTTATGGGCCCAGGACCCATTCTGAAAAATTGAAGAAAATGAGTTCATCATCGATTTACCAGATTGATAAGCTGGATGAAAACAATTACCAGACATGGAGCGTACACATGCGCAGTATTTTAGTATGCACGGAGCAATGGACCATAGTAAATGGTACTTCGAAGAAGCCGGAGGAAAATTCACCGGACGCTACAAAATGGGTTCTGGCAGATGAAAAGGCTTTAGCATACATTATGCTAAGCATTAAACCACCTCAAATCAACCACGTGAAGCATTGCAAATCTTCTAAAGAGGCATGGGAAAAATTAAGGGACGTATACTTACCACAGGGACCAGCCAGAAAAGTAACGCTGTATAAGAAACTGCTCCATCTACGAATGCTGGATGACGACAGTTTAACTGAGCATCTCAACAAATTTATGGACATCGTAGAAAAGCTGATTGAAATTAACATTGTAATTCCAGATGAACAGTTAGTAATAATTCTACTTTCTAGTCTCCCACCCTCTTTCGATAACTTTGTCGTCGCTATGGAAACAAGAGATACGTTTCCAACTCTTGCAACCTTGAAGCAAAAAGTCATAGAAGAAAGCGAACGTCGAACCCTTCAAACAAATCAGATACCCAATCAAGACGGTGAGCAGCAGGCCTTTATAGCAAAGAATCAATATACAAGACAACAGAAAGGAGACTTTAAAACTAAAAGCAAATCCAGATTTGAAGGAAAGTGCTTCAATTGCGGAAAGAAAGGACATCTGGCGGCTAAATGCAGAGCAGAACGAAGATTCAATAATCAAAATACGAAGTCATTCACACTTCCAGCGGGTAGCGACTCTCATGAACTATCTAAGAGTGTATGGTGCCTCGACAGTGGAGCAACGGCTCATATGTGTTGCAATAAATCAATGTTTAGTACACTAAAGAACCACACTGAAAGAATTGAACTTGCAGGTAACAAATACATTCAAGCGGAAGGAATAGGTAATGTAGCTATTAAATCAAAGTCAAACGACGTGATTCTTAAAGAAGTTTTATTTGTTCCCGACTTGCAAGCAAACTTTATATCTGTGTCGAAAGCTGTAAAAAACGGTTTGGAAGTAAGCTTCACCAATCAATTTGCAGAGATCAAAGAAAACAATGGCAGTGTAATATTGAAGGCCAAAAGAGTCAACAATTTGTTCATTTTTGAAAACGAATCAAACAAATGCTTGTATGTGAGTAATGAAGAAGCTATGAAATGGCACTTACGTTATGGCCATCTTAATTTCCAAAGCTTAGCTGATCTTTCTAAGGAAGAAATGGTAAGTGGAATAAATGTAAAGAATATTCCAAGTAGTTTACAATGCGAAACTTGTATGAAATCGAAAATTCATACGAAACCATTCCCAAAAGATACACAAAATCGTACTGAAAATATCTTAGACTTGATTCACATGGATTTATGTGGACCGATCAATAAACGTTCAGTAGCCGGAAATTTATATTTTCTCACATTTATTGATGACATGTCGCGAAGAATATTTGTCTATTTCATAAAAAGCAAAGATCAGGTTTTAAGCAAATTCAAAGAATTTAAGTTAATGATAGAATGTCAGACTAGCAAACGCATCAAAGCAATACGTAGTGATAATGGCACAGAGTTTGTCAATAAGCAATTTAATGACTTCTTAACTGAAAACGGCATTGTGCGGCAACTAATAGTCCCGTACACTCCACAACAGAATGGAGTTGCGGAACGAGCCAATCGAACATTGGTAGAAATGGCCCGTAGCATGCTTGTTCACTCTGGTCTTAATGAAACTTTGTGGGCTGAAGCCATAGCAACAGCAGTATATTTAAGGAATCGGTCACCCACAAAAATTCTTAACAACAAAACTCCTCACGAAATGTGGACTCAGAAAAAACCGAACGTTAAGCATATCAAAACTTTTGGATGTATCGCTTATGGTTTAGATAAGACACAAAGACAAAAGTTCAAGGCAAGGGGAAGGGAATATGTCATGGTAGGCTATTCGTTAACTTCAAAAGCCTATCGATTGTACGATCCAATCAAACGAGAAGTTGTAGAAAAAAGAGATATACAATTTGATGAAAGTAAATTTTTAAAATGCGAAGGATTCTTAGAGCAAAATAAAGAAATCAGAGCAGAAGCAATCGATAATATAAATCTTATCGATTTTTTAAATGAAACTGTTAAGCCTAGAAGAAACGAAACAAATTTGGTTTTAGAAGGAGAAGAGAACAGTGGGCTAGAACACTCGACGACTTCGGAGTCTGACAGTTTTACGGATGCTGAAGAGATCGTAAATGACGAACACATTGTCGAAACATTGCACATTCAACATCAAGAACCAAACCGGCCATTGCAACAGCAACAAAAGATTGGACCCGGCAGACCTAAAATTATTAGAACAGGTCGGCCTGGACGGCCAAGAAAACAGCACAACGTTTTAAATTTAATGAGTAGACAAATTTCTACACCAGCAACAGTCGAGGAAGCATTAAATAGTCAACATGCCGAGGAGTGGCAATGTGCTATGAAAAAAGAATATGATTCGCTTATCCGAAACAAAACATGGACCTTAGTAGACTTACCGAAAGATCAGAAAATAGTAAACTGTAAATGGGTTTTTACTCTTAAGAAAGATAAAGAAGGTCATATAGAGAGATTTAAGGCCCGATTGGTTGCAAAAGGTTGTAGCCAGCAATTTGGGATTAATTACAAAGAAACTTTTTCACCTGTAGTTCGCTATGCAACTATCAGAATGTTGATAGCATTAGCAGTCGAATACAATCTCCACATGCATCAGATGGACGTAACCACAGCGTACCTTAACAGCGATTTGCATGATGATGTATACATGAAGCAACCAAATGGTTTCATTGATCAACGATTTCCTGAAAAAGTTTTGAAACTTAACAAAGCGATTTATGGACTTAAACAATCCGGTCGCGAATGGAATATTACATTAGATAATGTACTAAAAAGTATTGGTTTCATACCTTGTGAATCGGAACCATGTTTATATAAGAAGAATATAAATGGGGCATACAATTTCATAGCTGTATATGTTGACGATTTAATTATAGTAAGCAGCAAAGAAGAAGAACTCATAAAAATTAAAAAAGAAATATCTGAAAATTTTGATATTGTTGACAAAGGACAGCTTCAGTACATTTTAGGTATGGAGGTTGCAAGAGAAGGAGATATTGGAAGTATTTCATTATGTCAAAAGCAATATATAAAAGATTTATTAAAACATTACAATATGGAAACCTGCAGAACAGTGTCAACACCTTTGGACCCTAAATTTCAAGTCAATTGCAATAATATTGAATGTCAGAAAGTAGATTGCACATCATACCAATCATTAATTGGATCTTTAATGTATTTGGCTTTAGCGACTCGTCCTGATATTTTGCATTCCGTGTGTAAATTATCGCAGCGAAATACAAATCCTCACGTTGAACATTTTACGGGACCAAAACATATTTTACGATACTTGTCAAAAACAATAGATTTAAAGCTTCATTATAAAAAGGATGGCAAATCAATATATGGATATGTAGATGCTGATTGGGCTTCAGACAGCTCAGACCGGAAGTCGTACACCGGATATGTCTATTTCTTAGCAGGAGCTGTGTTCTCTTGGGAGTCAAAAAAGCAAAACTCTATAGCTCTCAGTAGTACAGAAGCCGAGTACATGGCTTTATCTACTGCAGCCAAGGAAGCTATATATTTAAGAAAATTGCTTTCAGAAACGGAATTGCAGAAAACGGAACATTCTATTATCCTAATGAGTGACAATTTAAGTGCACAGCAACTCGCAAAGAACCCGACATACCACGCCCGTAGCAAGCATATTGATGTTCGTTATCATCATGTTCGAGATGTTATAAAAAACAAACAAATAGAAGTTAGTTATGTATCAACAAATGAAATGGTTGCTGACGCATTAACTAAGAATTTGTCAAAATTAAAACATGGCAAATTTAGAAAAATGTTTGGTTTATATTAAATATTTTTTGTAAAGTGTTGAGAAGGAGTGTTGGAATATAAATATTTTGTACTTTGTAATAACATCACTTCACTTTATAAAATATTGTATTGAATTGTTTCTATTGATTTTTGTATCAAATATTTTTTCGTTCGTTGAAAATTTTTCATTCGACTAATAAAATTTCTTCAAATCGGATCAAGATTTTTTCACTCTGAAAAATAATTCCAATATTATTATTATTATTATTATTATTATTATTATTATTATTATTATTGTTATTATTATTATTATTATTATTATTATTATTATTATTATTATTATTATTATTATTATTATTATTATTATTATTATTATTATTATTATTATTATTATTATTATTATTATTATTATTATTATTATTATTATTATTATTATTATTATTATAATAATTTTAATAATTAAGCAGTCGGCAAACTGTTCCCCGACGCCCTCAGCGATATGCAAGTCAACATCACGAAACCAAACAGCAGAGAACAAGTGCGAGCGTACGTCACAGTTCTAACAGAAGATGCTAACAAGATCCTAGAAAACGATCGAATTAAAATTGGCTGGGTCAACTGCAGAATGCGATTCCGGGAAAACAGGAAGCGATGTTTTCGATGCTTTGGGCCAGGGCATGAAACATGGGGCTGCACCGGACCAGACAGGAGGGGAAAAGGCTTGTGCATTCGATGCGGCGAACCGGGTCATATGCTAAAGGAGTGCACCAAGTCTCCAAAATGCTGTCTTTGTACTGATGAAGGGTATACTGCCGTGGAACACATTGCAGGCTCAAACAAGTGCACCGTTTATAATAAATACAACAGCAAATGAAGGCGCTACAAGCAAACATGCACAGAAGTGTTACTGCAGATGCACTAATAGATCAGCTTATTTGTGAATATGAAATCGATGTCGTAGCCATTAGTGAGCAATACACACCAAAAAGAACGGGCAGATGGTTTGAGGATACATCTAGAACTGCAGCTATATGGCTCCCAACTGGCTCTAAACTGCACGCTGTACGCAGCGGATCGGGTAACGGGTTTGTATGGATCCAAAGCCCCAACTTCCTTTTTATGAGTTGCTATCTCACCCCGAGTGACAATATTGAAGAGTTCGGAAGTAAATTAAATGCGATTGAGGATGCGGTGATCGAAGCTGAAGTTCACGCGATAATAGCAGGAGATTTTAATTCAAGGGCTATGGAATGGGGGATGCCGACTACAAACTCCCGAGGTAGACGAGTTCTAGATATGGCTGCTAGACTAGACCTTCTAGTTAGCAACGTTGGTAATGTGACCACCTTCAGAAGACCGGGATGCGATGGTACCATCCCTGACATCACTTTAGTATCCGCACAAATAGCGCGAACCGTTACATCGTGGAGAGTTCTAGAGGATTACACAGGCAGCGATCACCAATACATATTATTTGGCATAGGAACACCACAAAGACAAGCCCAAGGTAGAAGAAGAAAAGGCACCAGAGTTTGGAACGTCTCAAAGCTAAACCCTGAGGTCTTGCTTAATGAGCTTGACTCAAACAACACTGCGGAAGAGACCAGAGAGGCTACGTATACAGTAGAAAGCACTATGGGAAAAATAACGGCAGCCTGTAGTAAAGCCATGCCAAAACTAAGAAACGACATGAAAAAACAAAGTGCTTACTGGTGGACGGAGGAAATAGCTCTATTGAGACGCACTTGCATGCGCAGTAGGAGAGTGTACACTAGAGCTAGACGCTTCAGCGATGCAAATGCCGAAAAAGTAAGCTACAGACGCTCTAGAAAAAATTTGAAACGTGCCATAGAGGATAGCAAAAGGAGGAAATGGGAAGACCTTCGGAATGACCTCAACAGCGATCCTTGGGGACTTGGATATAAATTGGTGATGAAAAAACTCGGCGTCAGAGCCACACCACCCATTTTGGAAGCCAACGAGATGGCCATCATAGTGAACACACTCTTCCCGATGCATAACAATGCACAGTATGAGCCAGAAATATTATCGAATGAAGCTCCGCCGCCTTTCACAGAAGAAGAACTTCTAAAGGCAGCGGATACCCTCAGAAATAACAGAGCACCCGGTATGGACGGAATCTCAGACGAAGTTCTCAGACTCATTTCGCGTGCACGTCCTTCTTTAATACTGAATATGTTCAACGTTTGCCTGTCCGAAGGTGTCTTTCCGGACACATGGAAGAGACAGAAACTTGTTCTGGTCAGCAAGGGGAAAGGAAACTCAAACTCCCCATCAGCGTATAGGCCGCTATGCATGCTGGATACCGCGGGAAAGCTATTTGAACGCCTGCTAAAACCAAGGCTGGAGGCAGCCATCACAAACGCTGGAGGACTCTCAATTCGACAACACGGTTTCAGATCAGGAAGGTCAACTCTGGGAGCCATCGAAGATGTAATAAAAAGTGTAATAGAGGCGCAACGAGGGAATCATCATTCCAAACGTATAGTCCTTCTCGCTACCCTGGACGTTAAAAACGCTTTCAACAGTGCAAGGTGGACAGACATCATAGAGGTTCTTGAGAAGAGATTCCGGATACCCGTTTATCTAAGGCGGATTATGCGCAGCTACTTGAGCAGACGGACGCTCATTTACGAGACAACCTCCGGCCCAAGACACAGGGATATTACCGCTGGTGTAGCCCAGGGTTCCATTCTTGGCCCGATACTATGGAATGCCAACTACGATGGCATTTTAAACCTCGAGATGCCAGACGACACATTCATAGTGGGATATGCGGATGACATTGCAGCCGTCATCACTGCTCGAAACCTGACAGAGGCGCAGAGGAAACTTAATCAGGTCATGCTGAGGACAGGTGCGTGGTTGGAAAGTCATGGCTTAAAATTAGCCACCGAAAAGACAGAGCTCCTTTTACTAACCAGAAGACATATGAATTTGGAAGTCAGGTTCCAAGTCAGTTCAAAATCCATCGCAACTCAAAAGGCTATCAAATATTTAGGTGTTATACTTGACTCGAGACTATCCTACTGGGCGCAGATTCAGCACACGGGAAAGAAAGCGGCAGAGGCAATGACCTCACTTAGTAGGATTATGGCTAATATCGGTGGACCAACACAAATGAAGAGAAGACTGATCACTTCTGCTACGCTATCCACCCTACTCTACGGCTGTGAAATATGGGCTGAGGCGCTGAATGCAAAATGCAGAAGAAAGATTCTAGCAGCCGTACAGCGAACGGCTGCTCTACGTGTCGCCTGCGCGTATCGCACTGTCTCGGAAGCGGCCATTTTAGTAATAAGCAGCTGCCCCCCAATAGACCTCATTATCTCCGAGCGGAAAAAGATATGGGAAATCCGCAAAGAAGAAGCCCCCAGACTCTCTGTAAAAGAAATCAAGGTGCAAACCTTGCAAACATGGCAGACTCGGTGGAACACAGAGGTACACGGAAGATGGACTGCTAAGCTCATACCAGAGATTTCGGTTTGGGTCAACAGAGATCACGGAGAAGTAGATTACTACACCACCCAGATGCTGTCTGGACACGGATACTTTAGAAAATACTTGCACCGCATGGGGAAAGCTAACGGACCAGAGTGCCTATACTGTGCTGGGGTAGTGGACGATGCAGAGCACACTCTCTTCAGGTGCCCCAGGTGGCAGACACAAAGAACCCTGCTGGAAGCAAATGTAGGACCAGTCACTGTACAGAATGTCACTGCAGTTATGCTCAGCAGTGAAGCCAAATGGAGAAATATTACGAGATATATCGAGCAAATATTGCGTACTAAAAAGCGGGACCTGGACGCAGGTACAACGAGGGAGGTCCGATAAGGACATAGTAGGAACCCCACCCTGAAGTAATATGAAAGTGGTCCCGGGGTGGAGTCAGGTTCCTAATGAGGGGGAAGTTTTAGTACGTGCAAGTCGTACATACCAAAGATTGTGACGACAACTTTGACGATGCGAAGGCATTTTTACCTCCTCACCCGCAAAAAAAAAAAATTATTATTATTATTATTATTATTATTATTATTATTATTATTATTATTATTATTATTATTATTATTATTATTCACATAACACATTTTCTGGTAATATGCAATCCTAGAGACCTTGGTCCAATTAGAAATTGCTCAACTATTGCAGGTTCAAATTTAATCCTTTCCTACTGATTTAATTGCAACACCTTCCTAACAATACTACACGAGTCTATAATAACCGACTTCTGCATCCTGATAATGATGTTTTTTTCCAGTTGAAGCTTCTCTATGCTATGTATAAGTTTTTTCGGCACAATTCCAGTACTGGATATAACCACCGGGACTATGTCTGTTCGCTGTAATTTCCACTGCACCCGCAATTCCTCTCCAATTTCGGTGTATTTATTCACTTTTTCACAGCATGTTTTCTCAACATTGCTGGTATTAGGCACAGCAACATCTATCATTACCATTTTTTTCAGATATTTATCTACAATGGTAATGTCAGGTCTATTGTGCTCCCTTCTCTTTGAAGTATAGAGAGTTCTGTCGAAATAGATTTTCGCCTGACCGTTTTCTACCACTGGATCCGGTGTCAGTAGATAATATCTCTCTTGCTGAGTTTCAAATCCATATTT
Source organism: Physocephala rufipes (assembly GCA_963966595.1). Lineage (NCBI taxonomy): Eukaryota > Metazoa > Arthropoda > Insecta > Diptera > Conopidae > Physocephala > Physocephala rufipes. The sequence goes on from CAWZZZ010000179.1 coordinate 52,380, forward strand.
TTTCAGTAATTCTATATACAAAATTTTTGCGACATTATTGTGTCTTCTCAGATATTCTGTTGGTGCCAATGCCGTACATCCTGAAAGTATGTGGGTTATGGTTTCGCTACACACACCGCATCTGCGACATATGTCTCCACTGACAGAGGCATCCTTTAGTATGTATTTCGAATAATTCCTGGTGGAAATCACCTCATCCTGGATCGCGAACATAAAAGCTTCAGTTTCCGGAAAAAGGTTTCCTTGCGTAAGCCACTTATTAGACCATTCAAAGTCGACTTCATTTTTATTCAGAGCATAATAATATTTTCCGTGTATTGGCTTTGCTGCCCACTCGTTTTTCTTCTCAGTTATGCTCCGTGAACAAATATTATATGCGTCGTTACATAAGTCAAGAGGTGTAAGGTTTTTGTCAACTCTACATACCGCCCTGGCTAAAGCATATCTGGTTGCTTTCTCATGGAAAAATGTTCTCAAACCCGTAATTTGCTTATCATGTAGTAGATGAATGTCCAAAAGACCTCTGCCTCCATCTTGTCTAGGAAGAACCATTCTTTCTACACAAGCTCTCGGGTGATGCGCACGATATTTAGTAATCGTTACCCTCATTTTCCTCTGAATATCTCTAAGTTCGGTGACCGTCCACCTGATGACTCCAAAGCTATAAGTTAGAATAGGTATCGCATATCCGTTTATAGCCTTAATGAGATTTCTAGCGTGGAGCTTAGATTTCATGAGCTTATGCGTACGATTCAATAACTCATTTTGTAGAGATTTCTTTACTTGTTTTTGCAAGATTCTGGAGTTTTGCGCTACACCTAGATATCTATAGACGTCGTCTGATTCCATTTGTTGAAAAGGGAAATTATTATCATCATTTGCAATATTACTAACTTTGCCCTTATTTATACAAATTATTCTACATTTATCTAGTCCAAACGACATACCAATGTCCTTACTGTAGCTTTCAACAACATCAATCAAAGCTCGCAAATTGTTACAAGTCGATGCATAGAGCTTTAGGTCATCAACATACATTAGGTGGTTTAGTGTGCAAATAGTTTGGCTTTCGTCCCTAAGTTTGAAACCAAAAGGAGTGGATTTTAAAATGGTACTCAATGGATTTAGTGCCAAGCAAAACCACAATGGGCTGAAACAATCGCCTTGGAAGATTCCACGTCTGATGTCAATGGCTTTAGTCCTAACATTAAACGATTCAGCTGTAACTTCTACTCTCGTACTCCACTTTTGCATTGCACTTGCCAAAAATTTTGTTATTATCGGGTTGATTTTATAAAGTTTAAGAACTTCAATTAGCCACGTGTGGGGTACGCTGTCAAAGGCTTTTTTATAATCAACATAAGCTACAAATAAATTTCTATTATTCCTAGAGGCTTGCTCAAGAACAATTTGATCAATTATCAGCTGTTCCTTACACCCACGAGCACCTCGGGTACATCCTTTTTGCTCCTCGGTTACCACATTATTGTTGTGAAGATGCTCGTAGACTATTTCGCAAATGCATGCCGTCGTTATTTTGTACAAGCTTGACAGGCAAGTAATTGGACGCGCTTCAGATGGATCAGACTCAAATAATGCCGATTTGGGTATTAAATACGTGATTCCTTTAAGTAAAAAGCTAGGGTACAATTCCGGCCGTACAACGCAGCTATTAAGGATATCTAGTAACTTCCCATGTACGCTCGAAAAAACCTTATACCAGAAGTTTTGAATACCGTCTGGTCCTGGTGTTTTCCAGTTGTGCGCCTTTTTAAGTACCTTATTTAAAACTTCATTTGTAATAGACACAGTTCTCATTTCATGCATTGATGCAGTGTTGTTTTCAACAACATTTTTCCAGGCAGTTTTGTCATTCCATTCTGCTGGACTGCTCCACAAACCACCCCAGTACTGCTCCATTGCTTCCGCCGATGGGCAACACTTCATCTCTGATGCTCCTCTCAAATTTCTATAAAACGCCTTCTCATTCCGAACAAACTTCGAATTATTTCGCTTTCTTATGTCAGAGTCTATATATTTCCTTCTTTTATGAACTAACACGCTCATCTTTTGCTTAACAGTGTCTAATACTCTGGCAACTTCGCCGTTATTTTGCTCACTGCCAGTATGATTGTTATATTCTTTGCAGATGCGGTTGACTTTGTTTTTTATTCTACGGCCCCTATTTCCATTTAGAAAAGCTGTTAACTGATTGACATATGTCCTAAGTCGTTCAACTTTCTGGTTTATCCTTATCAACCACGGAGTTTCAGACAATTTCTTCCTTTGCCGTGGAACCCGAAGGGGCATGCGAATTTTAAGAAGGGATATAACTGTTTGTGCAGAGTAGTAAATTAAGGTCTGTAATTGTTCCAGAGATTCAATATCCTCTATCAGTTGGGGAAGTATACCTGCGTTTAATTTTTCAATTAAATTCATAGCTTTATTCGTGCGCCGTACTCTTGGTATACGTGGCCTCAACAGAGGATCAGTATACTCATACAAAGCTTTCTGGTGGAGCATTTCGTCAAACACAACGGGGTCAATATCATGCGTTCCAATTTGTTGATGTGCGTTTACTGTCAGATTGATTGTTCCTTCAGAAGATAGCTGGTGCTCATTATTATCGCTATGATCTTCTGAATGGAGAAAGATCCTTACTTCCTCACGAATACGTTCCCTTGTAGTTTCGGGAATCAAATTATTCCTAAAAATAACTCTTATTTGATCAGAGAGCCTTTGAGCATTACACTGGAAGTCAGGGTGCAGTGTCATAAACTCAGTGAGTAGGCGATTTCGGTAACTAGTAAGATTTGATTCTAAATGCGTAATCTTAAAATAGATGCGTAGTAAAGATTCATTTACCTCATAAGACCATTTTCTACGCTGACGAGAAGTCCCGACACCAGTGAGAGGAGCAACTACGGTTACTTCCTGTTCATCAAACGGGCGGGTTGTATTATTACT
>CAWZZZ010000179.1:55546-75546 GCA_963966595.1 Physocephala rufipes
ATATATATATATATATATATATATATATATATATATATATATATATATATATAATATATATATATAATATATATATATATATATATATATATATATATATATATATATATATATATATATTATATATATAATATATATATATATATATATATATATATATATATTATATATATATATATATATATATATATATATATATATATATATATATATATATATATATATATATATATATATATATATATATATATATATATATATATATATATATATATATATATATATATATATATATATATATATATATATATATATATATATATATATATATATATATATATATATATATATATATATATATATATATATATATATATATATATATATATATATATATATATATATATATATATATATATATATATATATATATATATATATATATATATATATATATATATATATATATATATATATATATATATATATATATATATATATATATATATATATATATATATATATATATATATATATATATATATATATATATATATATATATATATATATATATATATATATATATATATATATATATATATATATATATATATATATATATATATATATATATATATATATATATATATATATATATATATATATATATATATATATATATATATATATATATATATATATATATATATATATATATATATATATATATATATATATATATATATATATATATATATATATATATATATATATATATATATATATATATATATATATATATATATATATATATATATATATATATATATATATATATATATATATATATATATATATATATATATATATATATATATATATATATATGTATGTATATATATATATTGGATGGTTTTCTTAAAATTATAGATTCTAATTCTTTAATTCATCTATGGGCTCTAATTCATGCTTTTCTTAAAATTATAGATATTTTAGATGGATTGGATGCTGTACGACCATCCGCCCCCAATATGAGTGTCGCCAGTGGTTATCTTCTTTCAAACGACATTGCTACTGTGCCTGTACCGCTAATGCCTCCTTTTATTTTAACAAAAATTCAGAAGAAACCTCGCACGAAGAATGGCCATGCTGAAAAATGTAATCCTACCCTAGACAGTCGTACTTCTCAAGTCCGACATGCGTCTGTCTTAGGTGGTATTTGCAATTCGAACTTGTATACAATCGCAACGACTGCTGCACTAGGTTTTAGCAAGCAACATGTACCTGTACAGTATACAACTCTTTCTCCACCTCCAGCTGCTCAGATAGTAAAAAATCTCAAGGAAAGGCATACAATTTCCCCTTTCGCTACCCAAGTAAGTTCTTCGATATCAGGGTGTACTCCCATTGCTCTTAATGAGGGTTCCACAGCACGCGATGTAAACTTAAAAATACAGCGGAAGCGCATGAGAATGTTTCAAAAATTGGTGAAGTCAGCGAGCTCTACTGAAATTGAATCGTGTTTCTTCGACTGTAATGGAAGCCTAAAGACTGTATGTAATACTGTTCAGATGGAAAGGATATTAAGAAAGCAAGTTAAACAAAAGCAAAAATTTCTGAAAAAGCAACTGGTGCTGGAATTGAATTCCAAATATTCATCAAATTCCGAACATTCGCATCAGGAATTCTCCTGCATAGAAATCTCTAATTCACGCACATCTAGTACAATTACTTCATCAGACCAGCTGTCGGGTTTTGCATCGATGACAGTTAATCACCTAGAAACCAAGATTGAAAAGCAAATTAATAATGCGAAAGCTAAATCGTTTGAAGATAGAGGATGCTGTAAACCGAATTCTGTAGTACAGAAACATTCCCTGAATTCTTCACCATGTAGAGCCCAAAAGCCAAAAAAATCGTCTCTACCCATAACTGGAAAGCACTTAGCATATGATGATGACGAAATACGTACCGATCTATGTGTTAATAAACCTCCAGACCACAAGCTCTCGACGGAACCGGATCGCTCCAAATTGAACATATTAAAAAAAATTTCATCAACGCAGAAGAATATTAACAGATCTATTTCGACGGAACCAGAAGCATCATCAATTCAAACAAAAATATATGCCGAAAATTCAAATCAATTCATTAATTTACCATCAGGAACAACAATAACACCAGCACCACCAACAAGTTACAGTACTAACTGTTATTCTTCGGAAGGGGAAGAATTTTTACCGTTAATGAATGCTATAAAAAATAACAATATAATTCGAAAAATAAATAATAATATTGGACCTAAAATTCTTGGAAAAGCTAATATTGATCGACAACTTCAGTCAATGGAACTGATAAATATACCTATAAATCGCGGTAGTAAACCAGGATATAGAAATCAATCTAAAGTTAATAGAATGAATTTAGTATACACAAAGTTAAAGAAATCAAACGAATTAAACTTTCAAAAGCAAATAGCTGCGCCACTTTTACAATTACCTTACGATCAGGACGCCGAACCTTTAAATTTATCTCATCCAATTTCTTTGGGATGCGACATTAAAACAAATAATGTTTCTCTGGGAATTGCAAGTGCGTCATATTCTTGGTTGGAATCAAATACTTCAATAAAAGAAGGTAAAGAGGAAAGAAAAGTGACAACAGTTGCAAGTAAAATTTTAACCACAAGAAACACTATTGACAACACAATGATACCGCAACTGCAGCAAAGGCATCTACATGGTCTGCAACAATTTCATAAGCCCCCAAGGAATCCAATAAAACCATCTATTGATTCATCATTTTCAGCTCCGACAAAAGAAGAAGTCGGCTCACTTAATCGTAAACTATTAAAAATGGATACTCTACTCCAACCGACATCCTCTATGAAGTCATCAATAATCAGTACTCATAATCATGAGTCGTCCTCGCTCCTAACTTCCAAAGAAGAACCTACGCCCACTATGTGTAATATTTCTGGTGCGTCTATACACAGACTACGCTGTGATAAACTCAAAAGTGATGTTGGCGATATGTTATCTACATCATACGGAGTTCCCCTATTACCCTCCGTTCCTGACTTTCCAAATTTATCACCAAATGTGCTTCCTGTGTTGCCGATGTATGCTTTTCCTCCCCGGCCTAGTTTGATACCTACGGCTGGACTTTTCCCATCAGTTTTGGGAACTTATCCAAGTAATCCTTGTACAGCTAGCAATATAATGCTACAGGATGTATTGCCTTCTTCTGGTTTTCAATCGTCAAATTGTGGATCTGTACTAAACCCAGGTAGGCACACATATTTATTAAGATTAAGTATCGATATAATTTTGTCCATAGGTCTGAAATTAAAGGATGGAATTAACTCGGGACATTCTATAAAGGGAGCAATCAGTGGTGAGGTTCGAGCATTCTGTAATGTGGGTGCCACAGTTGCGGATTCTATAGGCACAGCAGCTACGTCTTTATTTCCACCCAAACTTAGTAATTTATATTACAGAGATAACCAAAAAGGGCCTCAGTTCATACAGTCAACTACAGTGAGTGAGTCGATCCGGGAATCTCTGCAGCTTAAATTTTCGACACTGGGCTCGTCAGAAACTAAAACTAGCAAATCAATAACCTCAATGCCAAAAGACGATGATCTCTTACGCAACGTTAGCGGGATCAGTGCGAATTCTAGCTTAACTAATTCTATTGGATTTACCGACATGTTTAAACCAATTATTTCAACACAAGGAATCGATCCGCAAAAATTTGTAGGAAGTATTCCTTCACTAAATATAGTTAATCGAGTTGAGGTTTCTGATGGCTCTGTCGGAAGAATGATGTCAACTATAAGGAATAGTAATAAATGCAAACCTCTGCGTTGTTACTTAAAGGCCCCTACGCTGCCGGCGCCTCTAATCCAAATGGATCAAGCGGATGACTCATTTATACCAACTGAATGTACGAGCAGGTCAACAGATATAAAACAATTTAGTCTGCCGAATAATGATAATATAAAGATTAAGAAAAGTAAGAGAATCTATAGCATTAACTCTGCAGAAGCTGGTATTGATATCGTTGCCGCTTGTGCATCGGAATGTGAAATTGAAGGAATAAGCAAATTAGCCGGAGGTGCTGATCTAATACCACTCTCCGCAGCTGGTCTAGCGCACTTATCGAAAAAATCCCCTTCGAGCAGTTTGACAGCTTCTATACGCCTCGAAATAAATAAGTACAGAGCTTTGGACAATTTCACGGACACTGCATCGCCGTCTGCTGATATTGACGAAAAGCATGAATGTCACAAAAAGCTGAAGAAATTGGCGAAACATAGCAAACTAAAAAAGAACAAGTACAAAAGAGAAAAAGGTAGAGGTGAAGTGAAATACGTTCACCGCAAACAACAAAATAAGAAAGGATCCGCGAAGGTTCAACAAGGAAGAAGACGAGAAGATCAGGTATGACCAAAAAATATAAATTTTAGTAGGTTATTCAGAAAGTAGTTTCTCATTCTCTTAGGCTGGAACAATACCGAAAAAGAAATATTTTACCTTGATAAAACAATTATGCATTGTTCCTAATAAAACGGCACACTCAATGAAACGAAGAAAACAACAAATGTTGCGTTTAATTTAACGATGTGTCGCCGATAATGCAATGCATTCTATCAGTCCACACGGGAAGCAACAAATTTGTTTCATGGTAATAATATTGCCGATAACTGTGTGCGTGCTTTCTTATAACGTAACCAAAACTGGATTAGAAAGAAAAAACTAATGCGAAGTAGGAAAACTCTTTTCGTTGTTGAAACCTGGACAGTTGTTTTTGAAAAAATTTGAGCACCTGTATATTTGAGCAGAGAGGAAGGACACTATTAGGGCATATACGGAACATATTAAACACATGAAAGGTAAGGAAAACAGCTATGAACAAAGACAGATATTAAGAAGGGCGGAGAGGATCAAAAGAAGAAAATAAAAGCAGTGGGTAAAAGAAAGTGAGAAATTTGGAAGACGTAGAGGAAAGACTAGAGAGTACAAGGATGTAGCGCGACCTTAAAAATACACATGATACACATGAGCGTCACCTTAAAAATTGCTGCTAGATATTCGTAAAATTTGGAAGAATTCGCACCTCTCACTCAGTTGTTTTACATCAAAAATGAAGAGATGGGATACTTGCACTTTTACATGTGGATTTTTGACATCCACACAAGACCGATCATAGTTTTATGGACTTGACCGAGGTCTTTTGTATAAGTTTCGATTCTGAGGAGTTTATGCATGAAAAACTAAGATTTTGTTTGACTTCATTGAGCATTAAAATTATTATTTATTGTTTTGTAAACTATAGATAAATGTATAGTAATGGTGCACTTAATAAAAATTCGAATTTAATATAGTAATAGAATAATATAGTATAGAATTTATTTTAGCATAGAAAAAGAACCAAATTTCGAATTACTGCTTTGGTATCGGACTCAGGTAAAACTGTTTCGCTGCAGCAATTTATAGTAATCTGATGTAAAAAATAAACAAAGATTGTTAAGAATTATATATTTCAAATAGATTACAGGGGCGTTCCATATATTTCACGACCCGCTGATTTCCTTTAAATAACACCCACTCCCATTCCTCATAAAGAATTTTCAGTATGTAGCGCCTGGAGTCCTACCTCTTTGTCTCTGGTACACATTTACATACACACTGGATTTCAAGGCATTTTAGACCTTTGAGCTAGTAGATTCGCCCGCCTGGAATTGGCTACATAGCTATGGTTGGTTACGTAAGGGTGCACAAGATTTATTGTTTTGTATCACTTAATGTTAGCTTATTTTAACCTAATTTGAATCTAATAGCTTTTGTTTACCTTATTATTATTATTATTTTTAATAATAATAATAATAATAATAATAATAATAATAATAATAATAATAATAATAATTATTATTATTATTATTATTATTATTATTATTATTTTTATTATTATTATTATTATTATTATTATTATTAGTATTGTCACTATTATTATTATTATTACTATTATTATTATTATTATTATTATTATTATTACTATTAGTATTATTAGTATTATTAGTATTATTAGTATTATTAGTATTATTTGTAATAATAGTATTATTAGTATTATTAGTATTATTAGTATTATTAGTATTATTAGTATTATTAGTATTATTAGTATTATTAGTATTATTAGTATTATTAGTATTATTAGTATTATTAGTATTATTAGTATTATTAGTATTATTAGTATTATTAGTATTATTAGTATTATTAGTATTATTAGTATTATTAGTATTATTAGCATTATTAGTATTATTAGTATTATTAGTATTATTCGTATTATTAGTATTATTAGTATTATTAGTATTATTAGTATTATTAGTGTTATTAGTATTATTAGTATTATTAGTATTATTAGTATTATTAGTATTATTAGTATTATTAGTACTATTAGTATTATTATTATTATTATTATTATTATTATTATTATTATTATTATTATTATTATTATTATTATTATTAGTGTTATTAGTATTATTATTATTATTATTATTATTATTATTATTATTATTATTATTGTTAGTATTAGTGTTATTATTATTAATAGTATTATTATTATTACTTGGCAAGTAGACACTACTTGGGCAAGTTGACACTAGGTACAAACGTGAAAGGATTAAAATCGACGACCCGGCTATTATTTAGGACACAAGATATGTTTGCACTATAAGATTAGGTTGCTATGAGCTGACAGCTGCAGTATTCTGTTACCTCAGTACGCACGAGTGACATTCTGCGGAAATGGCTTTCAGGCTAATGCTGTAGCTGCCTCCGCCCCGTTAAAACTGTGGCGAGGCTTCAAGTACGTTCGAGGTTACATCATCATTAAGTTGGTGGTACAGGCTCAGTTGAAAAATTGTTCTTGACTAATGCCCGTCCTGACTCTGAACACTGTATCTCATAAGGAACAGTGTCAACCCTCGCGTGGCCTCCCTGTTTTGCATAGATAACCACGGGGACATAACAAGGCGACTGTACAATCGAGCGGAGATAGCGCCTTGAAGCGGGGACCCAAACGCACAAACATGGAACAACAACAAAAACAACAAACAATAACACAGAGGAACGCAGAGGAAGAGAAAGAAGTCATACTCGCAAATGTCTTTGCTAAGAGTAGTAAGCTCGCACGCACTCCACCTGGAGAGGCAAGGCTCATAAAGGAAGACATGAGGCAAGCGGCGATACCATACAAGCCTCCACCTGAAGTTATAAAGGAAAGGAGCTCAACAGAAAGGCAGCAACAACAACAGAGCAACACCCCTGATTTGGACCGGAATGAGAAGAGAATGCAATCTTCTCCGCGACAGGAGTTTATCCTGAAAATGAGGAGTGAAGAGGAAAACGCATTAAAAGAGTGCCGCAAGGTCCTCCGGACTATGAGAGCGGTGATGAAGGTACAGAAAAATATTTCCAGAGACGTCAAACAAGGTGTTGCGGAGCTGGAGGAAATCCTCGACCTAGCTGCAACCTACCGGCGAAACTGGCTTAACCAAGAAAAAGAGGTAAAGTGGGCAACTTTTAGGCCAGAAAGGCAGGCTGCGAGCACAAGTAGGGAAGATTATATGCTGTCTACCCCAAACGTCGTACCACAAACATCAAAACGACCGCTACCCAGTCCGGAGTCAAATACGCCGAGTGGTAAGAAGCCCTGCGATAAAAACGAAGCCTGGCAGACAGTTAAGACAAGGAAAAAAAGTCGGAGCCAAACCGGAACCGGTAACCGAATAACTAAGGCGATAAGGTCCGAAGCTACTAATGAGAAGATGCCAAAGAGGCAAATAGACACAGCCCTTTGTCCCTCAAAAGAGGACAAGCTGACTCCACATAAGATGCGGATGAATAAGCAGAAAGCAGCCACGAAAATTAAAGCGGATGCTATAGTTATCACATTCGTAGATGGAAAGAGCTACGCGGAAACACTCGGAATGGTACGTAAAGCGGTAAGACCGGAAGAGGTCGGCATAGATATACAGTCCGTCCAAAGTACGCGAACAGGAGCAGTCTTAATTCAACTCCGGAAATCAACGCCAAGCGCCAAGGCCGCCTTTGCAGACACTGTCAAAATAGCTGTTGAAAACAATTGTAAAGTAAGGGAACTCTCCCAAAATGCGAGCCTGGAAATACGAGACATTGACGTCTGTACAACAAAGGAGGAGGTGGAGGAGGCTTTGAGGAAGGCGCTTCCTGAATATACAGGATATCTGCATGTGACTCTCTCCAAAGCCAATACCCGACAGCAACGCGCGGCCATCGTTGCAATAGAAGAAGTACCAGCCGCCAAGCTTATGCAAACAGCTCGCGTTAGAATAGGGTGGGTAAACTGCAGAATCCGCAGGAGGGTTATCGTGCTTAGGTGTTACAAATGCCTAGGTTTTGGGCACCGCAGCCATGGGTGCACGGGACCTGACCGAAGCAAGGTTTGCTACCGGTGCGGATCAGAGGGCCACAAATCGTTCACGTGTGTGGAAATACCGGTATGCTTCCTTTGCGCTGGCGAAAGTGAAAACCATGTCGCTGGATCAGGCATGTGCGATGCCTTCTGCAAAGCATTAGCAAAGGCCAGATCATGAGCGAAACACTGGAAATTAGGGCGACGGTTCTGCAAGGAAATTTGAACAGGAGTAAAACGGCACAAAACCTATTGCCACAGATCTGTCTAGAATATAACGTGGACATTGCTATCATATCCGAACAGCATCGGAACGAGGATAGAACTGGATGGTTTGTTGACGTGCTTGGAACAGCAGCGATATGGATCCTGAACCCACAACGTTGCTTCGTTTTCAATCATGGATCAAGCAGCGGCTTTGTCTGGGTGAAATGCAAAGACATTACATATATTAGCGTCTACCTCACACCAAACCAGAGCATTGAAAGTTTTCGGTCTAAACTCAAGGAGCTAGAAGACTTTTGTCGCAATACAGGAGGTGAGCTAATAGTGGCTGGAGATTTCAATGCAAAAGCTCTCGAATGGGGAGAAGCTTCTCCCGACACTCGAGGTGGACACGTCATGGATATGGCGTCCCGACTTGGATTAGTTGTCCTAAATACCGGGTCGGTCTCGACTTTCAGAAGGCCAGGTTGCCGACAGACCATCATTGACATCTCTATGGCCACGGAGAATTTGACCTCGCGCGTTCGACACTGGCAGGTGATTGAGGACTACACAGCCAGCGATCACCAGTACATCACGTTTTGTATTGCAGGCGTTACACCAGGCAGAGCTCAACGGCATCCTGGAGCTCCAAAATGGAATGTATCCAAGATGAACACCGAGAAGCTATCTCCGGCCTTGGTACGCGGTCAGAGAGCGATGGAAGAGATTCCACCCGACTTGTCTCCCTCGCAACGAGCCATGAGAACTATAGACACTGGCATGCGGGCCATCCACCGAGCTTGCCGAGAGGCTGTGCCAAAGATGAGACAGAGAGGTGCTAAACGTCCTGTATACTGGTGGACAGACGAAATCGCGGAACTCCGACGGAAATGCCTAGACCTCAGACGACGTGCACACCGAGCCCGACATCGCGACGATGATGCCATGCTGAGGGCTGAAGAGTATAAGACGGTAAAGCATATACTGCGCAGGGCGATTGACGCTAGCAAGCGCAAATGCTGGGGGGTTCTGTGCGACGATCTTAACAGAGACCCATGGGGCCTAGGGTACAAGATTGTCATGCGAAAGTTGGGTGCTTTTAGCGCTTCTAGTCCCACAGATACAGCGACTTTAAACCATATTGTAAGTGCTCTCTTCCCGGTCCACGAACCGAGGCCAGATCGCATAAGAACGGAGGAGGCCCTTGATGCACCGTTCTCCAAGGGGGAACTCTTGGTTGCCTCACGTTCAATGAAGTTGCGGAAGGCTCCCGGACCAGATGGTATTCCAGCAGAGGTGTTGAAAGCAGTAGCCGAAATTCACCCCGATATCTTGCTAACAATGTATAACGCTTGTCTAAAGGCGGGAAAGTTCCCTGTCCAATGGAAGGCAGACAGGCTTGTACTGATCGGTAAAGGTAAGGGGCCAGTGAATCTCCCATCATCATACAGACCCTTGTGTATGCTAGACGCAGCGGGAAAGCTGCTTGAGAAGCTATTACGGCCTCGGTTGCACACGGCGGTGCAAAGCGCTGGAGACCTCTCTGAGAGGCAGTATGGCTTCCGAAGAGGGAGATCGACCATCCAAGCCATTCAAGAAGTCGTGGGGGCCGCCAGAAACACGGAGCAGGGGAACCACTACTCTCGCCCCATATGCTTGCTGATTACGCTGGACGTGAAGAACGCATTCAACTCGGTGAGGTGGGGTGACGCACTCGCAGCCATGGAGCGAGATTTCCACGTTCCCGAATATATTCTAAGGATGGTAGATGACTACCTAAAGGATCGTTTCATCGTGTATTACACAGATGATGGTGAAATTCGAAAAGAACTTTCTTCCGGAGCCGCACAGGGATCAATTCTAGGTCCCGACATATGGAATGTTATGTATGATGGGATCCTGAAGATGGAAATGCCGGAAGGGTCCTTCCTGACTGCGTACGCCGACGACGTTGCTGCCGTGATTGTAGCGCGCGATATGACCCAGATGCAGTGCCGGCTCAACCAGGTCATGCGTCGCGTGCGCACCTGGATGACAGAACACGGGCTGGAACTTGCACTGGCCAAAATAGAGATTGTACTCCTGACGAAAAAACGCATACCTCTTGTAAGAAACATGCAGGTGGGAGAAACGACGGTGGAAACCAAAAAGGCAGTTCGATATCTAGGTGTAACGTTGGATTCTCGTCTAACTTTCTGGGAGGAAATTAGGGGAGAGCTGATAAGGCTGCAATGGTATCATCGAAGCTGAGCAGGTTGATGGCAAATTTGGGGGGACCATCACCTTCCAAAAGGCGTCTTCTACTAAAAACTGTTGAATCCATAATGTTATATGGCGCTGAGGTTTGGGCCGAATCACTTTGCGTCGAAAAATACCGCAAACGCATGGCTGCAGTGCAACGAAGAGGCGCACTCCGCATGGCGTGCTCGTACCGCACGGTCTCGGAGGCTGCGGTGCTCGTTATAGCAGGAGCTATTCCTATTGACTTACAAGCCAGGGAGAGACAGCTCATACACCAGAATGCTCCAGTTCTAGGGAAAGAGGAGGCCCGCGAGGGCGCCCGTAGAGTCTCCTTTCAAGTGTGGCAAGCCCGATGGGAAGCAGCGACGGGTACAAGATGGACCAGGAAGCTAATTCCCCAAATTGACATTTGGGTCCAAAGGGAGCATGGCGAAGTTGGCTATTACCTCACGCAGCTGTTAACAGGACATGGTCTTTTCCAGGCTTTCCTTCATCGCATCAGAAAGACTTCAGAGCCCATATGCGCGTATAACGATTCTGACAATGACGACGCATTCCACACGTTCTTTGAATGCCGAAGATGGGCATCGGAACGCGAGATAATCATAGAAAGAGTGGGCTGTGAAATCACACCCGACAACGTCGTTAGCGTGATGCTGCAAAGTCCGGAAAACTGGAGAGAAATGTCGAAGTTTGCTGAGACGGTTCTCAGGCAAAAGCAGAGGGATTTGGAGGGAGGTACAACCATTTCGGCGATAAGTATTGATGAATAGCCAGAAATAGGCTGCAGAACCAGGCGCTTCCTCGAAGTAATGCCCTTAGGCGGTTCCGGGGAAGCTTATACGCCTTTGCAGTGGTACAGGGAGGTGGGTTTAGTACGTAGGCACACTGTCTCGCGAGTCTGAGGGCGAGTGAGCACCCCGGTGGCTACTCCAGCGTACAGTGTGAATCGTGCATACCGGATAGTACGGGCTATCCGGTATCTTTTGAAGATTCCCACCGTCCTGCGTAAAAAAAATTACTTGGCAAGTACTCGGTTATACGGCAAGCCTATTTCGCACTAGTAGAATCGTATTTGGCGCATGGCATAACTGCTTGGGGTACTGCGAGATCATACAGGAAGCTACAAAAAACCAATATTATATTTTAAAAATTTTAGCAAGAAAACGAGGAGTCAACTACCATTAATCCAGCATGTATAAAGAGTTAGGAATTTTAGATATTAAGTCATTGTTTGCATTAAATATGGTTATTGCGTTCTATAATGAAGGAAAATACAGAAATCCTGTTGATCACACACATACAACTAGGTGACGCGCCGAAGGAAGGTTTAAAATCCCTAAGTATGGAAATAATTATGCTAAAAGTACATTGGAAATACAGATCCCCACTCTTTTAAATAAATTACCAGCGAAATTAATATACTGGCATAAAGCAGCGGCTCGAAATCGGAAGTTAAAAGATCATTTCATGCACATATTATAATATAGTAAAGAGTAATTGATAAAACTTTTTCAAAGTTTCTTTTTTATGTTCTTTTTATATTTGATTTTTTCCACCGAGCATATACTATGTTATCTTCTACTATCAATGAAATTGAATGATTAAATGCTAATTTTACTGGCAGTTAAAACACCACGTGTGGCTTTGCTTGTTATAATGGTACAATATATTTTCGCACTATGTAGATCCGAAAAATAAACAGATAAATAATTATTATTAGTTTTATTAGTATTATTAGTATTATTATTATTATTATTATTATTAGTATTACTATTATTATTATTATTATTATTATTATTATTATTATTATTATTATTATTATTATTATTATTATAATTATTATTATTATTATTATTATTATTATTATTATTATTATTAGTATTAGTATTATTATTATTATTATTATTATTATTATTATTATTATTATTATTATTATTATTATTATTATTATTATTATTATTATTATTATTATTATTATTATTATTATTATTATTATTATTATTATTATTATTATTATTATTATTATTATTATTTACACTTTCTCCTTAATGCGT
Organism: Physocephala rufipes; assembly: GCA_963966595.1. Lineage (NCBI taxonomy): Eukaryota > Metazoa > Arthropoda > Insecta > Diptera > Conopidae > Physocephala > Physocephala rufipes. The sequence continues at coordinate 68,510 of CAWZZZ010000179.1, forward strand.
AATTTCAAGTACATTCTGGAGACCTAAGTCCAGGCAGAATGCACATTCTTGGTCTATTGCATGTTAAGGAATTTTCGGGTTAAGTTACATATGTCTAGAATAATACTCTTCTGCTTAATATCAATCACGCTACTCTGTAGTTTCAATTGCTTTACGTTTTCTGTTAGAGTCTTCGGTACAAGGCCTTCCGTACTAATTATAATTGGAACTATCCGTACTTCATTTAATTTCCAGTTTTTCTTAGTTTCTACAGCCAGTTCCTGGTATCTGCTGCATTTCTCGTTATAGGTGCATCTGATGTTCTTACTTGCATGTACAGCTACATCGATGAAGATTCCTTTGTTTTACTTTTTATCTATCATTGTTTTATCCGGGCGATTATGTTGTCTTGTATGGTTTGAGTATATAGTGCGATCATAATAGATTTTGACATTTTCATTTTCTTCAATAGAGTTCGGTGTATACTTATAGTAAGGCACGTTTTGGCCTGAAATCAGTCCGTACTTTCTTCGCAAGCTTTGATGCAATACCTTCACAACACTATTGTGCCGCGTTATGTATTCCGTCTGAGCTAAACACGAACACCCAGACAAAATATGATCAATGGTTTCCGGTTGACTATTGCATCTCCGGCATTTATCATCAATGTGTTGTTTTAAGACAAACTTTTTATAGTTTTTTGTAGGAAGCACTTGGTCTTGCACAGCTATAAAAAACCCTTCAGTTTCGCCAAACAGATTTCCATTTAGCAGCCATTTGTGTGACATATATTGGTCAACATTATGTGCGTAAAGGGAAATCTGTGAAATCTGTAGTACCGTCCGTGAATTGATTTCATAGCCCACATTTGCTCTCTTGCATTCTTGTCTATAGATGATTTTTCAACTTCGCCACTAAGGTTTAGTGGGGTATAGTTTTTATCTGCCTCACACATCACGCTAGCTAGTTGGCTCGTCTCAGATTTCCGAAAGAAATACTCCCGAAGGGCTTCTACTTGATTTTTGTAAGTTTGTAAATCAATAAGACCTCGACCACCTTCCTTACGAGGTGAAGTCATTCTTTCAGAACATGTTTTTGGGTGGTGGAATTTGTAATTATACAGCATTGTTCTTATTTTGCGTTGAAGTATTTCTATATCAGTATTTGTCCAGTGAATCACTCCAAAACTTTATGTCAGTATCGGAATAGCAAAGGTGTTTATTGCTTTAATGAGGTTCTTACCTGTAAAATTTCTCTTCGCGATTTTGTGGATGCGACCCTTGAATTCACTTATGAGTTTCTCTTTAACATTTTTCTGATTTATTCTCTTATTCTGAGCAAAACCAAGATATTTGTAGACGTCGCCTTCTTCCATTTCTCGTATCGGTCGGGGGTCTTTGTTACAATTATTCAATTTAGATACTTTGCCTCTGATAATACTAATCTGATAATACTAATCCATACCGAAGTTCATACATATGTCTTGGCTAAAAACTGACGTTATTTTTATAAGTTCTTCCAGAGCCTTTTTAGTTGAGGCATAGATTTTCAAGTCATCCATGTACATCAGGTGACTTATCTTTTTCTCGCCAGAGATACCTTTTAAACTGAATCCATATCTGGTGTTTCTGAGGAGATTACCGAGTGGATTCAAAGCAATACAGAACCATAAAGCCGATAGGCAATCCCCTTGGAAAATTCCACGATTAATTCTGATATTTGGTGTTTGCACCGTAGCGTTTGGTGTTCTGATACAAAGACATGTCTGCCACTTTGTCATGTTAAACTTTAAAAAAGCAATTATCTTTGGATGTACTTTATAGATGTGAAGAACTTTAACAAGCCAACTATGTGGGATACTATCGAAAGCTTTTTGATAATCAATGTAGCACATAAAGAGGCTTTTTACTTTTCTTGATGCCTGTTCAAGGATTGTCTGATCCACAGTAAGAGAGCTGATAAGGCTGCAATGGTATCATCGAAGCTGAGCAGGTTGATGGCAAATTTGGGGGGACCATCACCTTCCAAAAGGCGTCTTCTACTAAAAACTGTTGAATCCATAATGTTATATGGCGCTGAGGTTTGGGCCGAATCACTTTGCGTCGAAAAATACCGCAAACGCATGGCTGCAGTGCAACGAAGAGGCGCACTCCGCATGGCGTGCTCGTACCGCACGGTCTCGGAGGCTGCGGTGCTCGTTATAGCAGGAGCTATTCCTATTGACTTACAAGCCAGGGAGAGACAGCTCATACACCAGAATGCTCCAGTTCTAGGGAAAGAGGAGGCCCGCGAGGGCGCCCGTAGAGTCTCCTTTCAAGTGTGGCAAGCCCGATGGGAAGCAGCGACGGGTACAAGATGGACCAGGAAGCTAATTCCCCAAATTGACATTTGGGTCCAAAGGGAGCATAGCGAAGTTGGCTATTACCTCACGCAGCTGTTAACAGGACATGGTCTTTTTCAGGCTTTCCTTCATCGCATCAGAAAGACTTCAGAGCCCATATGCGCGTATAACGATTCTGACAATGACGACGCATTCCACACGTTCTTTGAATGCCGAAGATGGGCATCGGAACGCGAGATAATCATAGAAAGAGTGGGCTGTGAAATCACACCCGACAACGTCGTTAGCGTGATGCTGCAAAGTCCGGAAAACTGGAGAGAAATGTCGAAGTTTGCTGAGACGGTTCTCAGGCAAAAGCAGAGGGATTTGGAGGGAGGTACAACCATTTCGGCGATAAGTATTGATGAATAGCCAGAAATAGGCTGCAGAACCAGGCGCTTCCTCGAAGTAATGCCCTTAGGCGGTTCCGGGGAAGCTTATACGCCTTTGCAGTGGTACAGGGAGGTGGGTTTAGTACGTAGGCACACTGTCTCGCGAGTCTGAGGGCGAGTGAGCACCCCGGTGGCTACTCCAGCGTACAGTGTGAATCGTGCATACCGGATAGTACGGGCTATCCGGTATCTTTTGAAGATTCCCACCGTCCTGCGTAAAAAAAATTACTTGGCAAGTACTCGGTTATACGGCAAGCCTATTTCGCACTAGTAGAATCGTATTTGGCGCATGGCATAACTGCTTGGGGTACTGCGAGATCATACAGGAAGCTACAAAAAACCAATATTATATTTTAAAAATTTTAGCAAGAAAACGAGGAGTCAACTACCATTAATCCAGCATGTATAAAGAGTTAGGAATTTTAGATATTAAGTCATTGTTTGCATTAAATATGGTTATTGCGTTCTATAATGAAGGAAAATACAGAAATCCTGTTGATCACACACATACAACTAGGTGACGCGCCGAAGGAAGGTTTAAAATCCCTAAGTATGGAAATAATTATGCTAAAAGTACATTGGAAATACAGATCCCCACTCTTTTAAATAAATTACCAGCGAAATTAATATACTGGCATAAAGCAGCGGCTCGAAATCGGAAGTTAAAAGATCATTTCATGCACATATTATAATATAGTAAAGAGTAATTGATAAAACTTTTTCAAAGTTTCTTTTTTATGTTCTTTTTATATTTGATTTTTTCCACCGAGCATATACTATGTTATCTTCTACTATCAATGAAATTGAATGATTAAATGCTAATTTTACTGGCAGTTAAAACACCACGTGTGGCTTTGCTTGTTATAATGGTACAATATATTTTCGCACTATGTAGATCCGAAAAATAAACAGATAAATAATTATTATTAGTTTTATTAGTATTATTAGTATTATTATTAATATTATTATTATTAGTATTACTATTATTATTATTATTATTATTATTATTATTATAATTATTATTATTATTATTATTATTATTATTATTATTATTATTATTATTATTATTATTATTATTATTAGTATTAGTATTATTATTATTATTATTATTATTATTATTATTATTATTATTATTATTATTATTATTATTATTATTATTATTATTATTATTATTATTATTATTATTATTACTATTATTATTATTATTATTATTATTATTATTATTATTATTATTATTATTATTATTATTATTATTTACACTTTCTCCTTAATGCGTAATTTCAAGTACATTCTGGAGACCTAAGTCCAGGCAGAATGCACATTCTTGGTCTATTGCATGTTAAGGAATTTTCGGGTTAAGTTACATATGTCTAGAATAATACTCTTCTGCTTAATATCAATCACGCTACTCTGTAGTTTCAATTGCTTTACGTTTTCTGTTAGAGTCTTCGGTACAAGGCCTTCCGTACTAATTATAATTGGAACTATCCGTACTTCATTTAATTTCCAGTTTTTCTTAGTTTCTACAGCCAGTTCCTGGTATATGCTGCATTTCTCGTTATAGGTGCATCTGATGTTCTTACTTGCATGTACAGCTACATCGATGAAGATTCCTTTGTTTTACTTTTTATCTATCATTGTTTTATCCGGGCGATTATGTTGTCTTGTATGGTTTGAGTATATAGTGCGATCATAATAGATTTTGACATTTTCATTTTCTTCAATAGAGTTCGGTGTATACTTATAGTAAGGCACGTTTTGGCCTGAAATCAGTCCGTACTTTCTTCGCAAGCTTTGATGCAATACCTTCACAACACTATTGTGCCGCGTTATGTATTCCGTCTGAGCTAAACACGAACACCCAGACAAGATATTATCAATGGTTTCCGGTTGACTATTGCATCTCCGGCATTTATCATCAATGTGTTGTTTTAAGACAAACTTTTTATAGTTTTTTGTAGGAAGCACTTGGTCTTGCACAGCTATAAAAAACCCTTCAGTTTCGCCAAACAGATTTCGATTTAGCAGCCATTTGTGTGACATATATTGGTCAACATTATGTGCGTAAAGGGAAATCTGTGAAATCTGTAGTACCGTCCGTGAATTGATTTCATAGCCCACATTTGCTCTCTTGCATTCTTGTCTATAGATGATTTTTCAACTTCGCCACTAAGGTTTAGTGGGGTATAGTTTTTATCTGCCTCACACATCACACTAGCTAGTTGGCTCGTCTCAGATTTCCGAAAGAAATACTCCCGAAGGGCTTCTACTTGATTTTTGTAAGTTTGTAAATCAATAAGACCTCGACCACCTTCCTTACGAGGTGAAGTCATTCTTTCAGAACATGTTTTTGGGTGGTGGAATTTGTAATTATACAGCATTGTTCTTATTTTGCGTTGAAGTATTTCTATATCAGTATTTGTCCAGTGAATCACTCCAAAACTTTATGTCAGTATCGGAATAGCAAAGGTGTTTATTGCTTTAATGAGGTTCTTACCTGTAAAATTTCTCTTCGCGATTTTGTGGATGCGACCCTTGAATTCACTTATGAGTTTCTCTTTAACATTTTTCTGATTTATTCTCTTATTCTGAGCAAAACCAAGATATTTGTAGACGTCGCCTTCTTCCATTTCTCGTATCGGTCGGGGGTCTTTGTTACAATTATTCAATTTAGATACTTTGCCTCTGATAATACTAATCTGATAATACTAATCCATACCGAAGTTCATACATATGTCTTGGCTAAAAACTTACGTTATTTTTATAAGTTCTTCCAGAGCCTTTTTAGTTGAGACATAGATTTTCAAGTCATCCATGTACATCAGGTGACTTATCTTTTTCTCGCCAGAGATACCTTTTAAACTGAATCCATATCTGGTGTTTCTGAGGAGATTACCGAGTGGATTCAAAGCAATACAGAACCATAAAGCCGATAGGCAATCCCCTTGGAAAATTCCACGATTAATTCTGATATTTGGTGTTTGCACCGTAGCGTTTGGTGTTCTGATACAAAGACATGTCTGCCACTTTGTCATGTTAAACTTTAAAAAAGCAATTATCTTTGGATGTACTTTATAGATGTGAAGAACTTTAACAAGCCAACTATGTGGGATACTATCGAAAGCTTTTTGATAATCAATGTAGCACATAAAGAGGTTTTTACTTTTCTTTATGCCTGTTCAAGGATTGTCTGATCCACAGTAAGTTGTTCCTTACATCCTTTAGCTCGTTTGCTACATCCCTTCTGCTTCTCTCCTATAATATTGTTCGTTGTTAAATGATCACTAACAAGATCACAGAGACAAGCCGTCATAATTTTATAGATGGTCGGAAGGCAAGTGATAGGTCTCCTGTTTGCAGGGTTTCCCTGGAAACCATTGTTTTTCGGGAGCATATATGTCACGCCTCTTGTGAGGTTTTCAGGGAATTTGCATGGGCTTTCTAGACACTCATTTATAAGCTCCGTTAATTTCTCGTGTATGGCAGTTAATTTTTTGAACCAATAATTCTGCACTTTGTCGGGGCCAGGAGCCTTCCAGTTATGTGTCCTACTAATAATCTTCTTGACTTGGTCACAGGTAACATAGTAACTGGACATTTCTTCTATACCCTCGTGAGTTTGTTTTTCGTCTTCAATACATACTGCATTGTCATTATGCACTACATGATTTGACCATATTGATTTCCAATATTGCTCAGTCTCTTCTTTTTGAGGCATTCTATCATCTTCTGTAATTGATTGTTTTTTTAAATTTCTATAGATACTTTTTTCATTGGTTTTGAAGATGTGATTATTTTCGCATCTTTGATTTGACAACTTGTATTTTTGTTGCTTGGAATTTTGCACACATAATTTCTGTTGAAGTGTATCTCTTACAAGAAGGGCATTCGAGTTATTAGACCCGTAATGTGTGTGTGTATTGTACTTCTTTATTATTTTATTAACTTTATTTTTAAGGCGTCTTGAGGGCGTTCCTTCTAAATATTTATTAATTCTGTTTAAATCACTCCTTAGCTTCTCAATTTTCTTTTGTATCCTCTCTAGAGCCTTTGCCTTATTATCATTCTTCTTTTTCCCAGGTGTACTGCGTGTTTTAATTTTTATTCCCATTTTAATGCAGACTGTTATAGCTGCTGCATATACATCTGCATGTAATTCTTCAATGCTTTTAATCTTAGCAGTTCGGCTTTCTACACAGCAGTTGACCTGTTGTATAGCTATACCTAGTCTCTTACTTGATCACGTTTTCGGTATAGATGGTCTCATGCTTTGGTCGTGATTTTCG
>CAWZZZ010000179.1:80546-88046 GCA_963966595.1 Physocephala rufipes
AGTTTAAAATTGCTTCTATCTCAACCATTACAGTTTCTAGTTCCTCATATGTGAGGGAGGCATTTGCTGTGCCTTTTAGAAACAGATTCTTAGCACTTTTTACGGCAGCTTCCCATAGCCCTCCGAAATGTGGTGCTCTTGGTGGAATAAAATGGAATTGGATCGACTTGTCGCCACAAAATCAGATGTTGTAAAGTGTTCCGAACGCATTGTTTCGCGTAGATCAGCTAACTGACTTTTAGCTCCGACAAAATTGGTGGCGTTGTCGCAGTAGAGGTTGGGACAATATCCCCGTCCAATGAAGCGTTTGAGGCAGCCGATAAATGCGTCGCTACTTAAATCAGCGACAATTTCTAAGTGCACTGCCTTAGTGGAAAAGCAGCAAAATACTGCGACGTATGCCTTTTGCAGGCGTTTTCCGCGAGTTTTGTAATGAATCCAGAATGGTCCACAAAAATCAACTCCAGAATTGACGAAGGGACGCGTTGGTTGTAGCCGTGTTTTTGGTAAATTTCGCATAATTTGGCTAAATAATTTAGGCCTAGCTCTTGTACAACGTACACGTTTTTGTACGACAGAGCGCACCATACTTTTTCCCTTGATAGGCCAGAATCTTTGTCTCAAGTGAGCTAACAGAGCTTGAGCGCCGCAATGATAATGCTCCTCGTGAAACCACTTTATCAATAATTTTACTAGAGGGTCGTTGTATGGTAAAATTGCCGGATGTTTCGCATCATACGTTATTGGTGCGTGCTCAAGTCGTCCTCCGACTCTTAAGATTCCTTCGTCATCTATGAATGGATTCAGATTTATGAGATGACTGTTCTTACTTAGGGTTTTTTGTTCCTTATTAATGTCAATTCGTCGTTAAAGTCAGCTTGCTGAATTCCCCTTATTATTGTATTAAGCGCTTTCCTTTGCTCTCCAGGAGTAGTGAACGTGTCACCAGTAGATGTTGTAGGTTCCCCTTTAGATTTATTAATGAATTTGTAGATATATGCAATGATGTGAACTAATGTTTTGAATGAATTGCGATGATTTATTCCATAGATCAGCTCTTCAAGGTTGCTCTTTGATCGGAAAGTTGTTGCCACTATAGAAGTTTTTTCCTTTCTTTCAGGATCGTTTATAATATCATCGGGATCAACATTGCAGTCTTTCAGCCATGTTGATTCTTTACCATGTAAGAAAAATGGTCCGTAGAACCATAATGAACAAGAGTTGAATTCGTTTGGTTGTATACCGCGAGAAATTAGATCAGGTGGGTTTTGTTTTGATTTGACGTGACGCCATTGAGTAGGTTGAGACAGCCTTTGAATAATTGAGACTCGATTGGCGACGAAGGTTTTGAATGATGAAGATGATGACCTTATCCAAGAGAGCACTATTTCGGAATCTGTCCATAGGAACATTGGGGCATCCTTTAAATTCAAATCATTTTTGACATGATTTGCTAGTTGCGCACAAAGAACGGCTGCGCATAATTCCGGACGCGGCAGAGTTTGCCTCTTGGTGGGTGCAACTCGAGATTTGGCACACAGTAAACGTATGATTACTAAGTTGGTTTTGTCGACTGATCGTACATAGATTGCAGCGCCGTATGCCTTTTCTGATGCATCAGCGAACGCATGGATTTGGAGAGTGGCCAATACTGGCAATGTCTGATAAAATCGTACGTTTTGTGATACGACTAGAGGCCTTTATGTTGACCTTGACACATAATTCATCCATTTTTGGTAGCCAAATTAGGCCGGGGGTTTTGATAGCTTCATTTTCGTCACTGTTGAAATCTAGATTTATTTCTTGGTCAGTGACTGGGATGTCTTGAAGTAAATTCGAGTGATTTGAGCACTATTTCCTTAAGTTGAAGCCTGCTGATTTCAGGATCGAAGTTAATTCCATCTGAATTTCCCTTGCTGTAGATAAATTGTCTGCACCTGTTAAACAATCGTCAACGTAAAAATCATATAATAGGGCAGCTGCTCCTACAGGTTTTGACGTTTGATATTGTTCACCCAATTCTTGCAAACATTTGATTGCTAGATACGGAGCACTTCTGGTTCCACAAGTGACTGTATTTAACTGATAGCATTTTACTTCTTCAGTCTTATCCTTCCTCCAGAATATTAATTGATATTTTTGATCTTCATGATTAATCCAGATCTGGCGATACATTCTCTCGATATCAGAAGTTACTATATACTTCCATATTCTGAATCGAAGTAGAATTGAAAAAGTTCTCCTTGCATTGTTGGTCCGATGTGCAGTATATCGTTCAATGCTAATCCAGTTGATGTTTTCGATGATGCGTCAAATACAACTCGTAATTTTGTTGTGCTACTTTCAAGTCGTGTAACACAATGATGAGGAATGAAGTAGGGCTTCATACTCTGCCATAAATTGTATACATTGTTGTGTTAAAACGGGGTTACGTTCCAAACGTCTTTCTAATGCATGGAAGCGATTCAATGCAATCTGCTTGGATTCTCCTAAAGATGATGGATCTTGTGTGAAAGGAAGCTTCACTATGAATCTGCCGTCTTTGTCATGCGTAGTGTTAGCAATGTAATGGGATTCACACTTTTGTTCACAAGAAGTGAGTGATTTTTGCTGAGTTGTCACTTCTTCCAATTCCCAAAATCGTTCTAATTGTTGATTTAATTCCTCCTCAGTATACATGGCGCATGTATAAGAACTTGATGTATCCTCATTCTTAATTTTGCCTCCCAAAATCCATCCAAAAACGGTGTTGTGTAATGTCGGAAGTTGATTGTTGAATTTGGTTTTTTGTCCAGTAAACAATTCGTAATATACCTCAGCTCCGAGGAGAATATCCACGCTGCTTGCAATGTTGAACTGAGGATCAGCTAAATCAATGTTTTTGGGTATGCTCCATCCTGAAATATCCAAATCGTGCGTTGGTTGTGGGGAGATTATATGAGGGATAATGAACACCTCCATTCGTGTGGTATAATTGCCGTTTTTGGAACTCAGCTGAAGATTTGCGCGACTTCGTGTTCTCCTTGTGCGGTTACCAATACCCTCGATGATCATTCATGATGGTTTTGTTGATAATTCTAATTTTCTTGCAATTCTTTCTGTCATTAAGTTAACTTGAGAGCCAGAATCTAATAAAGCTCTACATTCGATGAGCCGTCCATTAGATGCTTCTACACGGACAAGAGCGGTGCTGAGCAGAATGTAATTTCTGCTTGATGATTTCTCTGACGCCGTTAAGCTCACCATGGGTTGAGGATGAGCTGATGCTTCTGTTGTAACCCTTTCAGATGAATTGGTGAATGCCGAAAATATAGTTGGCTTGCTATTACTTGGTTTTGACCTGTTTGTGTCAAGTTTATCGAAATGTAGCAGGGTATTATGTTTTTGATTACATTTAGTGCATTTTCTTGACGTGCACTCCTTTGATATATGGCCAGATTTAAGACAATTAATACACAATTTGTGTGCCTTCAGGAAATGCCATCGCTGGATCAATTTGTCCTGTTAGCGGTTCGCCGATCAGAAAATGTCCGGGCGTTAAAATACTTAAGTCGTTTGGATCATTAGATAATGTTGTTAAAGGCTTTGAGTTTAAAATTGCTTCTATCTCAACCATTACAGTTTCTAGTTCCTCATATGTGAGGGAGGCATTTGCTGTGCCTTTTAGAAACAGATTCTTAGCACTTTTTACGGCAGCTTCCCATAGCCCTCCGAAATGTGGTGCTCTTGGTGGAATAAAATGGAATTGGATCGACTTGTCGCCACAAAATCAGATGTTGTAAAGTGTTCCGAACGCATTGTTTCGCGTAGATCAGCTAACTGACTTTTAGCTCCGACAAAATTGGTGGCGTTGTCGCAGTAGAGGTTGGCACAATATCCCCGTCCAATGAAGCGTTTGAGGCAGCCGATAAATGCGTCGCTACTTAAATCAGCGACAATTTCTAAGTGCACTGCCTTAGTGGAAAAGCAGCAAAATACTGCGACGTATGCCTTTTGCAGGCGTTTTCCGCGAGTTTTGTAATGAATCCAGAATGGTCCACAAAAATCAACTCCAGAATTGACGAAGGGACGCGTTGGTTGTAGCCGTGTTTTTGGTAAATTTCGCATAATTTGGCTAAATAATTTAGGCCTAGCTCTTGTACAACGTACACGTTTTTGTACGACAGAGCGCACCATACTTTTTCCCTTGATAGGCCAGAATCTTTGTCTCAAGTGAGCTAACAGAGCTTGAGCGCCGCAATGATAATGCTCCTCGTGAAACCACTTTATCAATAATTTTACTAGAGGGTCGTTGTATGGTAAAATTGCCGGATGTTTCGCATCATACGTTATTGGTGCGTGCTCAAGTCGTCCTCCGACTCTTAAGATTCCTTCGTCATCTATGAATGGATTCAGATTTATGAGATGACTGTTCTTACTTAGGGTTTTTTGTTCCTTATTAATGTCAATTCGTCGTTAAAGTCAGCTTGCTGAATTCCCCTTATTATTGTATTAAGCGCTTTCCTTTGCTCTCCAGGAGTAGTGAACGTGTCACCAGTAGATGTTGTAGGTTCCCCTTTAGATTTATTAATGAATTTGTAGATATATGCAATGATGTGAACTAATGTTTTGAATGAATTGCGATGATTTATTCCATAGATCAGCTCTTCAAGGTTGCTCTTTGATCGGAAAGTTGTTGCCACTATAGAAGTTTTTTCCTTTCTTTCAGGATCGTTTATAATATCATCGGGATCAACATTGCAGTCTTTCAGCCATGTTGATTCTTTACCATGTAAGAAAAATGGTCCGTAGAACCATAATTAACAAGAGTTGAATTCGTTTGGTTGTATACCGCGAGAAATTAGATCAGGTGGGTTTTGTTTTGATTTGACGTGACGCCATTGAGTAGGTTGAGACAGCCTTTGAATAATTGAGACTCGATTGGCGACGAAGGTTTTGAATGATGAAGATGATGACCTTATCCAAGAGAGCACTATTTCGGAATCTGTCCATAGGAACATTGGGGCATCCTTTAAATTCAAATCATTTTTGACATGATTTGCTAGTTGCGCACAAAGAACGGCTGCGCATAATTCCGGACGCGGCAGAGTTTGCCTCTTGGTGGGTGCAACTCGAGATTTGGCACACAGTAAACGTATGATTACTAAGTTGGTTTTGTCGACTGATCGTACATAGATTGCAGCGCCGTATGCCTTTTCTGATGCATCAGCGAACGCATGGATTTGGAGAGTGGCCAATACTGGCAATGTCTGATAAAATCGTACGTTTTGTGATACGACTAGAGGCCTTTATGTTGACCTTGACACATAATTCATCCATTTTTGGTAGCCAAATTAGGCCGGGGGTTTTGATAGATTCATTTTCGTCACTGTTGAAATCTAGATTTATTTCTTGGTCAGTGACTGGGATGTCTTGAAGTAAATTCGAGTGATTTGAGCACTATTTCCTTAAGTTGAAGCCTGCTGATTTCAGGATCGAAGTTAATTCCATCTGAATTTCCCTTGCTGTAGATAAATTGTCTGCACCTGTTAAACAATCGTCAACGTAAAAATCATTTAATAGGGCAGCTGCTCCTACAGGTTTTGACGTTTGATATTGTTCACCCAATTCTTGCAAACATTTGATTGCTAGATACGGAGCACTTCTGGTTCCACAAGTGACTGTATTTAACTGATAGCATTTTACTTCTTCAGTCTTATCCTTCCTCCAGAATATTAATTGATATTTTTGATCTTCATGATTAATCCAGATCTGGCGATACATTCTCTCGATATCAGAAGTTACTATATACTTCCATATTCTGAATCGAAGTAGAATTGAAAAAAGTTCTCCTTGCATTGTTGGTCCGATGTGCAGTATATCGTTCAATGCTAATCCAGTTGATGTTTTCGATGATGCGTCAAATACAACTCGTAATTTTGTTGTGCTACTTTCAAGTCGTGTAACACAATGATGAGGAATGAAGTAGGGCTTCATACTCTGCCATAAATTGTATACATTATTGTGTTAAAACGGGGTTACGTTCCAAACGTCTTTCTAATGCATGGAAGCGATACAATGCAATCTGCTTGGATTCTCCTAAAGATGATGGATCTTGTGTGAAAGGAAGCTTCACTATGAATCTGCCGTCTTTGTCATGCGTAGTGTTAGCAATGTAATGGGATTCACACTTTTGTTCACAAGAAGTGAGTGATTTTTGCTGAGTTGTCACTTCTTCCAATTCCCAAAATCGTTCTAATTGTTGATTTAATTCCTCCTCAGTATACATGGCGCATGTATAAGAACTTGATGTATCCTCATTCTTAATTTTGCCTCCCAAAATCCATCCAAAAACGGTGTTGTGTAATGTCGGAAGTTGATTGTTGAATTTGGTTTTTTGTCCAGTAAACAATTCGTAATATACCTCATCTCCGAGGAGAATATCCACGCTGCTTGCAATGTTGAACTGAGGATCAGCTAAATCAATGTTTTTGGGTATGCTCCATCCTGAAATGTCCAAATCGTGCGTTGGTTGTGGGGAGATTATATGAGGGATAATGAACACCTCCATTCGTGTGGTATAATTGCCGTTTTTGGAACTCAGCTGAAGATTTGCGCGACTTCGTGTTCTCCTTGTGCGGTTACCAATACCCTCGATGATCATTCATGATGGTTTTGTTGATAATTCTAATTTTCTTGCAATTCTTTCTGTCATTAAGTTAACTTGAGAGCCAGAATCTAATAAAGCTCTACATTCGATGAGCCGTCCATTAGATGCTTCTACACGGACAAGAGCGGTGCTGAGCAGAATGTAATTTCTGCTTGATGATTTCTCTGACGCCGTTAAGCTCACCATGGGTTGAGGATGAGCTGATGCTTCTGTTGTAACCCTTTCAGATGAATTGGTGAATGCCGAAAATATAGTTGGCTTGCTATTACTTGGTTTTGACCTGTTTGTGTCAAGTTTATCGAAATGTAGCAGGGTATTATGTTTTTGATTACATTTAGTGCATTTTCTTGACGTGCACTCCTTTGATATATGGCCAGATTTAAGACAATTAATACACAATTTGTGTGCCTTCAGGAAATGCCATCGCTCGTTGTTTGCTAATTTTAGAAAATTGGGGCAGGCAAATAGCGAGTGACTCACGATATTACATGCCTGACATTTGATGCTGTTTTGCTGACTCGATGCAGCTATTGATGACACCACCTTATTTGATGTGTTCTTGTCATTTCCTCCGATGCTTTCTAGAGCTTGAGACCTTTTTTCCAGGAACTGCAGGAAAGTTTTGACTGCTGGTAGCTCTCTTGGAGATTCCAGAGATTGTTGGAATAGTGTATGTGTTTCTTTATCCACCTTCTTGATAAGTATGTGTATGATGATTGGATCCCATGATGTGATGTCCAGGCCCAAATTACATAGAACCATAAGCGTCTCTTTTGTTATGTCATGGAGAGATTTCAGCGAAATGATCGATGTGGGATCATGTGTACGTTTTGGTTGTTCCAATAATTTAT
>CAWZZZ010000179.1:95420-102920 GCA_963966595.1 Physocephala rufipes
TACTGAATGGATGTATTCAGGAGCCTAGTAAGTTCCCAAAAATATTTACTAATGGTGTCACATATCTTGTGCCGAAAGGGAAAGGTTTCAACGGGAACCCTTCAAACGGGCGACCAATTACCTGCCTGCCTACTATTTATAAGATTATGACAGCTTGCCTCAGTCTCGTAATATATAATCATTTAACACAAAATAACATCCTTTGCGAAGAACAAAAGGGATGTAGCAAGTTTGGTAAAGGATGCAAAGAACAGCTAACCATTGACCAAACTATTTTGGAACAGTCGGTCACCCGCAAACGCAATCTAAATGCATGTTATATAGACTATCAAAAAGCATTTGATAGTATACCGCACAGTTGGCTAATAGAAGTTTTGAAAATCTATAAGGTAAACTCAAACATAGTCAATTTTTTACAATACAATATGAGTCAATGGCGATCCAGCATCCAAATCTATACACATGCGGGGATAGTAAAAACTTCAGACATAAAGATAAAATGTGGGATTTTCCAAGGTGACTGTTTATCTGCTCTTTGGTTCTGTGTTGCACTCAACCCGCTTAGTAATCTTCTGAGAAAGACTAAATATGGATACAAAATAAAAGGACATTCCGGCCAAGAAATACTGAGTCACCTTTTTTATATAGATGACCTAAAAATTTACGCGTCAACACGTGAGAGTTTGAACCAGCTTATACAAATCACTGCGATGTTCAGTAAAGATATAGATATGAAATTTGGACTGGAAAAATGCAAACGAATATCTATTAATAAAGGGAAAATAACAACATTTGAAGAACGAAGTGCAGACGCTTTAAATATTGAACAAATGGAGGAAAACAATGTGTACAAATATCTAGGCATGATCCAAAACAAGCGCATTGACAAGAAAGCAGTAAAAGCCATTTTAACGCGGGAATTTAAAGCACGTATGCACAAATTATGTAAACAGAATCTAAATGGTAAGAACTTAATCAAAGCCATAAATGCATATGCGGTCAATGTCCTTTCGTACAGCTTCGGAATTATCAAATGGACATTTTCAGAAATAGAGTCACTACAACGAAAAATCAGAACGATGCTGACAAGTTACAAATTTCATCATCCTAAATCATGTTGTGAGAGAATGATAACTCCAAGAAGGTATGGTGGAAGAGGACTAGTCGATCTCCAAACACTTCATGACAACCAAATAGAGTCTCTACGTCAATTTTTTCATATGAAATCAGATATATCTCGACTTTTTAAAATAGTGACCGAAGCAGACACAAATTTAACTCCTTTGAACCTAAATGGAACTTTCATCCGACAAGCAGAACACAGAACTGAAAGAGAACTGAAATGGTCAATAAAACCTATCCACGGTCGGTATTACAGATCCATGAATGCTGATAATGTTGATAAGCTATTGTCAAACAAATGGTTATTGAATGGAAACTTGTATGCTGAAACCGAAGCTTATATAATTGCCATACAAGACCAAGTAATCCCAACGAAAAACTACAGAAAGGTTGTCATGAAAGATCCAAATGTCACTAATGATATATGTAGAAGATGTATGAGTCAAACTGAAACAATTGACCATATAATATCAGGATGCACGAGTCTAGCCCAAATTGATTACACACGAAGACACAACAACGTCGTTAAGATCCTTCATAAGAATCTTTTAGCCAAATATAAATTCCCAACGGATGGATTGCCTTATTATAGGTATAGTCCACAACCAGTTGCGGAGAACGAGGACGTGAAGATCTATTATGACAGAACAATATACTCGGATCACACGAGACTCCATAACCGACCTGATATCACGATACTTAACAAAAAAGAATGTAAAGGTTTCTTCATAGATGTTGCAGTCCCGGCTACGAGGAATACTAACCGCACATATACGGAAAAAATTAGCAAATATACTGAGCTAGCAGTTGAAATAAAACGGAACTGGAACCTTAAGGAAATACAAATTGTCCCAATAATAATAAGCGCTGAAGGTGTGATTGACAAACATCTCTCTACAAGTATAGACACCCTTGGACTCTGGAAAAATACGATCGTTACTCTGCAGAAGTCTGTTATCATTGATACCTGCCACATCACCAGAAAATTTTTAAACTGAATTTACGTATAAATACATAAATAGAATACATTATATTTTGCTCTAGGCTAAGGCTTCCAAAATGTATTTGTGTACCCATGAAGGAGGAAAAATAGAATAATAATAATAATAATAATAATAATAATAATAATAATAATAATAATAATAATAATAATAATAATAATAATAATAATAATAATAATAATAATAATTTTTTTTTTGACGGGTGAGGAGGGCAAAAAATACCTTCGTATCATATAACGGCCGTCGCCGTTACGTATGTGGTGTAGCCACTAAAAAACCCCCTCTTCACTTGGGATCGTTTCTACCCTGGAACCGCGTACGCATTACTTCGGGGTAGAATCCCAAGAGGTCCTATTGGACAGTACTACTCTCCTGCGTCCAGGACCGTCATTTAAGCAAGATTGCTTGTTTCATCCAAACGTTTCTTTTTGGTTACAAGTAACTTCTCAACAAACTTGGAGATGTGAGCCCAGCTTTGCTCGTTGTTTAGAAGCAAGGAGACTATATTTTCTGGCGTCCAGACACCTCTAACTTGAACTTCGAGATGTTTTCGTTCAGCTGACCACTGCTTGCATTTGAAGAAGGTGTGTTCAACATCGTCTTCATCAGCATCGTCATATATACAGCCGGGGTGCTCTCGCCTCTTCATGCGGTATAGGTATTTTCCAAAATACCCGTGCCCAGAGAGCAGCTGTGTGAGGTAGTAGTTCACCTCGCCAAATTTCCTGCTTGTCCAAGTGTCCAGATCCGGGATTATTCTTGCTGTCCACCTGCCACTACTATCAGTATTCCAGCGCTCTTGCCAGAGTCGAATGGTTAGCCCTCTGATATCGGCGCTCTCGTTCCTCTCTTCTTGAGATCTGCGTCTCAGCCATGATTTCCTCCGCTCCATTGCTAACAGGTCAATGGGGATTGCACTGCTGATCACCAATACAGCTTCCGTTGACACCGTTCTATATGCGCTCGACACTCTGAGGGCCGCAGTCCTGAGCGCGGACATCAGGGCCCTGCGTTTCTGTTTCGCGCTCAGAGAGACAGCCCACACCTCTGAGCCGTAAAGAAGCACCGAGTTAACTACTGACATTAACAGCCTTCGCTTATTTTCAGTCGGGCCTCCGACGTTTGCCATCAGTCTGCTGAGTGCCACTGACGTTTTTGAGGCTTTTTCAACCGCATAGTTAATCTGCGCCCAGAATGACATCCTAGGGTGCAGGCGGATGCCCAAGTAGCTAAGGACTTTCTTCGTCTTGATGGTCGAGTCCCACACCCTCATGTCGGCTTCTAGGGGGATGTGTCGCTTCGTCAGAAGAATCAGCTCTGTTTTCTCGGTCGCCAGTTTTAAACCGCGTGCCTCCATCCATGCTAGTGTCCGCATCATCACTTGGTTCAGTTTGCGTTGAGCTTCCGACATGTCTCTGGCCTTGATGACGGCGGCAATATCATCAGCGAACCCCACCAGGTGCGAGTCATCCGGCATCTCTATCGAGAAAATCTCGTCGTAGAACGCATTCCATAGGTCCGGCCCTAGGATGGATCCCTGTGCCGCTCCGGAAGTTATGATTTTGTACCTTGGGCCATTGCTTGTGTTGTATATCAGCTGCCGGTCTCGCAGGTAGCTTCGTATCATACGCATCGTGTAAGCAGGTACATGGAAGCGCTTTTCCAGCGCTTCTATTACGTCGATCCATCGCATACTGTTAAAAGCGTTTCTTACGTCCAAGGCTGCCAAGAGCACAATTGGTTTCGAGTACGCAGTTCCTCGCTGCGCTGCTTCAAAGCTTTCTACGACGTCCTCGAGTGCTCCCACGGTCGACCTTCTTGGTCGGAAGCCATGTTGTCTAGAAGACAAGCCTCCGGCGTTTACAATAGCGGTGGCTAGCCGCGGCTTGATAAGCCTCTCTAGTAACTTTCCCAGGGTGTCGAGCATACATAGCGGGCGGTATGCATTCGGGGTGTTTGGATCGCCTTTTTTCTTGCTAATCAGTGTTAGTTGCTGTCTTTTCCAGATCTCAGGGAAGATTCCTTCCGTCAAGCAAGAGTTAAACATAGATAGTAGGGCTTGCGGACGCTCGTCAACTATCACTTTAAGCACTTCCGATGGGATACCGTCAGGACCTGGAGCTTTCTTGTTGTTTAAGGACCGAGCTGCGATCCTGAGTTCGTCTTCCGTAAAGAGTGGTGGTTGAACATCTAAACGTATTTCCGGGTCTGTTCGTGTCTCGTGCTTGGGGAAGAGTGTGTCAACAATGGTGTTCATCGCAGCCTCTTCCAAAACTGGGGCCGGCGAAGGTGTGCTCAATTTGCGCATAACTATTTTATAACCTAGTCCCCAGGGGTCAGTGTTTATGTCGTTGCGCAATTCTTCCCACATCGATTTCTTGCTGGTTGGGATAGCTATTTTTAAAGATTTTCTGGCCTGCCTGTACGCTTCAACTTCTGCCGTAGCGTCTCTTCGGGGTCTGGATCTTGTCACTCTTCTCCGTAGGTGAAGGCATCTTCTGCGAAGTTCCGCGATGTTGTTGTTCCACCAGTAGACAGCTTTCCTATTTGGTTTGCATGAAGCTCTAGGCATGGCTTCATCGCATGCTTGTTGAATACAGCGAACCATGGCACGAGCCTTGCATCTGGAGTCCTCAGTTCCGTCCAGCGTTAATATCGCGTCAAGTTTTCGGATTAATATTCCTTTGTCCATCTTGTTTACATTCCACTTGCGTGTGGATTGTCTGGTTATGTTTTGGCTCGCATTTTCATGTATCCCTACGTTGAAGCTAATATACTGATGGTCACTGCCAGTGTAGTCCTCTAGGACCGTCCAGTTCTTCAGCGTGCCAGCAATTCTTTCTGAGATCAGAGTAATGTCTGGGATGGTACCTTCGCATCCACGTCTCCGAAACGTAGGAGTGGCACCTGTGTTTGCTACGTTGAGCCCAAGCCTGGCTGCCATGTCCAGGACACGTCTTCCTCTGGAGTTTGTTATCCGCATGCCCCACTCCAGTGCTTTCGAGTTGAAGTCTCCCGCTATGATGAGTGGTCCACCCAGCTGAAGCGCTTGATCTTCAATAGCATCTAGCTTTGTCTTGAACTCTTCGATACTATCGCTGGGGGTGAGGTAGCAGCTTAACACTGTAAATTTTGGTCCGCGTGACCAAACGAAACCGTTTCCGGAGCCAAATGACAGAATAGGAAAGTTTTGTGTATTCGGCAGCCAGATGGCAGCCGTCCCCGTACTGTCCGTCATGAAGGTGCCGCTAGAGATTTCTCTGTACTGCTCGCAGATGATAACTACATCCGCCCTGTGGTCGAGCACGAGCTGTGACAAAAGTGCGTCCGCCGTCTTGCTTCGGTGTAGGTTTGCTTGCAGTACTCTGATCATAGCCGATTCTTTGTCGGTACGCATTTCCCAGATGCGGGGATATGATCAACAGCTGTGCGGCCTGCGTCCATGCATATACAACACTTTGGCGGCTTGATGCATTCTTTTATCTTGTGCCCAGTTTCGCCGCAGCGAATGCAGAGTCCCTGACCCTTTCTATCGGGCCCCTTGCAATCCATTTGTGTATGGCCAGCACCGAAGCATCTGAAACATCGCTTGGAATTTGGACACGCTCGCACTTTTGCCCGAATCCAGCCAATGGTAATGGTACCTGCTTCAAGGAGGCTTTCTGCTGTTTCGCATGGCAGAGTCACATACGCACGCACCATTTCCCGTATATTAGGTTTGGTCACCGTAACCTTCAGCTGATCAGCGTCTTTTACGATGCGACTGACAGCGTCTTCGACTTCCCCCGGTGTTGTGAAAGCGTCGAGATCTCGTATCTCTAGCGTCGTTGTTGGCTTCAGGCCAGTTACCTCAGCTGTTTTCTGTACTGTAGATCTGATTTGGTTACAGAATTCAGAACTGGCTTTTGCACCCTTCTCTAGTTCCAGTAGTAACGCACCTTTCATTGTCTTCCTGACTTTGCGTATCTTGATTTCCGTGTCGTCTGGCTTCATGCTTCTCCGGAGGTTTGTTAGAATCTCCGCGTAGGTATAGCCTTCGGCTGGTTTAATGAGGACAGCTTCACAGATTGGGCCTTTGACCTTAGTAACGTTTTTCTTCTTAGATCTCACTTTGACAGCTGATCGTGCGTTTTCTGCGGTGCCCTCCAACGTTTTGTGAGAGGAGGTATCACGGACCCGAACTTCCTTATGCTTCCTCTGTGCTGTTTGCCATTGTTGCTCTTTTCCATCGCAGATCTTCTTTTCGTGTGGCGTGTCTGCGCTTGATGGGCTTGGCAGAGGCCTCTTAGATCGTCGTGGAGTGCGCGTTATAGTCGTCGCGTCGTGGCTGATAGTACTGGAGGTAGCGCGTTTTTTCTCCACGATAGTTTGTTTAGCCTCGTTCTCTTGACATAGCCAGTTTCGCCGGTACATTTCGATTTGGTCGAAAATCTCTTCTAATTCCCCGATACCTTGCTTGATGTCTTTGTTAACGTTTTTTTGCACTTTGATTGCGGCCTTCATGGTACGCAAAACGCTTCGACATTCGCGTAAAGCATTTTCCTCCTCTTTCCTCATTTTGAGGATAAATTCCTGGCGTGGCGAGTTATGCTCTTTCCTAGTATGCCCGACACATGTTTCTATGCTTGCCTGTTGCTTCACAGTCGTAGGTGTATCGACACGCGCTTCTACCGTCAGACCCCCTCTATGGCGGTTAGTGTTTTCTTGATTAGGATTTTCGCATGGCAGGGGTATGTTTCTATTTGACCCTGCGGCATCTATAGCGTTGTCCCTTGCGTTTTCTTACATCCAGGAGGTGTGCGCATCAACTTGCTGCTTCTGCCGAAGACTTCGGTTGAGGTCATCTCTTCTTCTGTGCTCATCTTTGTTGTTTGTTGTGTTTGTTGTATATTTAGTAAGTTTGCCATCAGTTTGTTTGGGTCCCAACTTTAGGCCGCTATCTCCACTAGTGAGTACAGTCCCCTTAATGTCCCCGAGGGTCCCTTTCCATGGAGTGAGGTCCTCGGAAGGTTGACGCAGCTCCTTATGGGAGACTGGGTTCAGAGCCGGACGGGGCAAGCCAGGAGTCGTCTCAACTGGCGCCTGTACGGCCAACTCAATGGCTACATAGTTTTGAACGTACCTAAAGACTTGCCAAATTTTAACGGGACGGAGGCAGATTTGACATTAGCCCAACAGCCATTTCCAATAATAATAATAATAATTATAATAATAATAATAATAATAATAATAATAATAATAATAATAATAATAATAATAATAATAATAATAATAATAATAATAATAATAATAATAATAATATAATAATAATAATAATAATAATAATAATAATAATAATAATAATAATAATAATAATAATAATAATAATAATAATAAT
>CAWZZZ010000179.1:107920-140420 GCA_963966595.1 Physocephala rufipes
TAATAATAATAATAATAATAATAATAATAATAATAATAATAATAATAATAATAATAATAATAATAATAATAATAATAATAATAATAATAATAATAATAATAATAATAATAATAATAATAATAATAATAATAATAATAATAATAATAATAATAATAATAATAATAATAATAATAATAATAATAATAATAATAATAATAATAATAATAATAATAATAATAATAATAATAATAATAATAATAATAATAATAATAATAATAATAATAATAATAATAATAATAATAATAATAATAATAATAATAATAATAATAATAATAATAATAATAATAATAATAATAATAATAATAATAATAATAATAATAATAATAATAATAATAATAATAATAATAATAATAATAATAATAATAATAATAATAATAATAATAATAATAATAATAATAATAATAATAATAATAATAATAATAATAATAATAATAATAATAATAATAATAATAATAATAATAATAATAATAATAATAATAATAATAATAATAATAATAATAATAATAATAATAATAATAATAATAATAATAATAATAATAATAATAATAATAATAATAATAATAATAATAATAATAATAATAATAATAATAATAATAATAATAATAATAATAATAATAATAATAATAATAATAATAATAATAATAATAATAATAATAATAATAATAATAATAATAATAATAATAATAATAATAATAATAATAATAATAATAATAATAATAATAATAATAATAATAATAATAATAATAATAATAATAATAATAATAATAATTATTATAATTTTTTTTTTTTTTATTAAAGAGGAGGTAAAAATGCCTGGTGCGTCGTCAAAGCCGTTGTCACTAACTTTGCCGCACTAAAACATCCCCCTCTCTGTCTTCGGACCGTTTGCCCACCCTGGAACCGCTCGCGCATTACTTCAGGGTGAGGTCCTTACTGGCCCCTATTGGACTTCACCGTTTATGCTTGCGTCTAGGTCCCGTTTTTTAATAAGTAAAATCATCTTTACGAATCGTTCTATTTGATGCCACTGCTTCTCATTTTTTAACATTACCTTTATTATGTTTTCAACCGTAACTATACCAACATTCGTTTCCAATAACTGTCTTTCTGATCTCCATCTATTGCACACGAAAAAGGTATGTTCCGCATCGTCAATTTGTTGGTCGCCGTAAATACATATAGGACTAACCATTTTTCTTATTCGGTAAAGGTATTTACAAAAGTATCCATGTCCGGTCAAGAGCTGTGTAAGGTAGTAATTAGTTTCCCCAAATTTCCTATTCACCCATACCGCCACCGTGGGTATCAGTCGGGCTGTCCATCTGCCGTACATCCCAGAGTCCCACCGTGTCTGCCAGAGCTGCATAGTTTCTAGATTTATTTCATTTGGTGTGGCATTACAATCATACTCGTTGCGTCTTTTAAGTTCCCACACTTTTTTTCGAGCTCTAGCTGCTAGATCAATCGGGGGGCAGCTGCTGATTACCAAAATTGCAGTTTCCGAGACAGTGCGATATGCGCATGCCATTCTTAATGCTGCGGTTCTTTGAGTGGCGCCCAGATACTTTCTGCAGCTTTCTGCCCTTAAAGTATCAGCCCATATTTCACTACCATATAGTATTATTGACCTGGCTACTGACAATAGCAATTTTCTCCTACTTGGCCTAGGACCGCCGATGTTTGCCATTAATCGGCTTAGACAACCTATCACCTTTGTTGCTTTGTTGACCACATACTGAATATGTGCCCAGTAATTTAACCGGCAATCTAATCTCAACCCAAGATACTTTATCACTTTTTGCGTCCTTATGGTTTCCTCTAAGACTTGCATTTCCACCTCCAAATTAATGTGTTTTCTTGTAAACAGGATCAGTTTGGTTTTCTCTGCTGCCATTGTTAGGCCGTGCGATCTCAACCATGTGATCGTCCTTATCATAACCTGATTCAATTTTCGTTGTGCATCTATAAGATCGCGTGCGGTGATAACAGCTGCGATATCATCCGCGTATCCTACCAGATGTGTATCATCGGGCATATCGATGTTTAGAATGCCGTCATAGCTGGCATTCCAGAGAACTGGTCCTAGAACCGAACCTTGAGCCACGCCAGCAGTGATATCAAACTTTTTAAATCCATTTGTTGTCTCGTATATGAGTTTACGCTTACTCAAGTAGCTCCGCATTATGTTCCTCAGGTAAATAGGTATCAAAAACCTGTTCTCCAACGTATCTATAATATCTGCCCATCTTATGCTGTTGAACGCATTTTTAACATCTAAAGCTGCCAAGAGTACAATACGTCTGGAGCATTGATTACCACTGGCCGCCGCCCTAACGGTACCTATTACGTCTTCTATGGCATGCATCGTTGTCTTTCCATGTCTGAAGCCGTATTGCCTATTTGAAAGACCTGCCGTGTTATTTATTGCTGTTTCTAACCTGGGCTTAAGCAATCTCTCGAACAGCTTGCCTGCTGTATTTAGCATACAAAGTGGTCTGTAAGCCGACGGAGTCTCGGGATTTCCTTTACCTTTGTTTATAAGCACAAGTCTTTGCTGCTTCCATGCTTCGGGAAAAATCCCTTCCAATAGACACGCATTGAACATATCAAGTAACATTTGAGGTCGATTTTTTGCCATCAATTTGAGCACCTCCCCTGGTACACCGTCCAGGCCTGGCGCTTTGTTGGATCTTATTTTACTGACAGCCGTTTTCAGCTCATTCTCTGTAAATAGTGGCTGATGCTCACCCCCAAGAGGAATTGGGTTATGCGATCTGTTCTCGTGTGCTGGAAACAGAACTTTGACAATTTCTGTAATTTTCTCTTCGTCCAGCATAGGCGATTCCGTTCTCGTTCCGAGTTTTTTCATCACGACTTTGTATCCGAGTCCCCATGGATCCTTATTTATGTCATTTCTGAGTTGTTCCCACTTTTCTTTCTTACTTCTGTCTATCGCTAGTTTTAGGTCCCTCTTTGATTTCTTATATATTTTCTTTTCCGGGATCGCTGGGTGTGTGCGTCGAGCCCTGGTATAAACCCGTCTATTATGCATGCACGCGGATCTCAGTTGTGATATCTCCTGCGTCCACCAATAGACACTTTTTGTTTTCTTTTTACCATAAATTTTTTTCATAGCTTTATTACACGCCTTTGTAATACTCAGCATTGTTGATTTCACAATTTGCCGCGCGCTACTATCGATAAATATTCTACTGAGGTTCCTATCGAGTTCTGTGAAGAAAACGTCGCGTTTTAATGTTGACAAATTCCATATGCGGGTGCCCTTTTTAGTGCTTTGGGTCCGTCGCTCCGATTTTTCGATATCAAAAACGATATATTGATGATCGCTGCCTGTGAAGTCTTCCAGAACTGTCCAAGATGTGACTTTCGTGAACAACTCCTCAGAGACAAGTGTGATATCAGGTGTAGTCCCTTCACACCCAGGCCTCCTAAAGGTGGTCTCTGTCCCTGTGTTTGCAACCACGAGATCCAGTCTGGCGGCCATGTCCAGTACTCGCCGACCCCTAGAGTTTGTATTTGTCATGCCCCACTCTGCAGCTCTAGAATTGAAGTCCCCTGCTACCACGAATTTTCCACCTACTTCTTGAATCTTGTCTTCTATTTCATCAAGTTTCTCTCGAAAGGCCTCTCTGTTATCACTTGGGGTAAGATAACAGCTCATTATGCTGTAGTCTCCATTTTGAATATACACATAGCCTTTTCCAGCACCCTCCCTAAGGGGGTAAAGTCCAGATCCAGTGGGCAGCCATATAGCGGCTGTTCCAGTAGTATCTCCAAACCATTTTCCGTTTGTTTTATATTTATATTGTTCACTAATGATCACTATATTGATCTTATGTTCTCGAACAATCTGGTCTAATAGCATGTTCGCTGTTTTACTCCTATGTGTATTTGCTTGTAGCACTCTCATTTGGCATTCACTTTCCTGTAAGCCGCACATTTGATGGTGCCCGGTATATGATCAAAATTTTTTTCCCCATCTTCAGTACATAAACAACATTTCGGGTTGTTTTTGCAATCCCTTAATTTATGGCCAGATTCGCCGCACCTGATGCATAGACCTAGTCCTTTCCTGTCAGGTCCGGTGCAATCCCACATCAAGTGTCCTGGAGCAAAGCACCGAAAACATCGTTTTATATCCTCTCGAAGTCGCATTTTGCAGTTCACCCATCCGACTAGAATGCGGTCTCTTGCTATTAGTTTTTTTGCATCCACCGTTGTCAAGGTAACAAAAGCTCTTACTTGTTCTCTGCTATTTGGGGCCGTGATGTTAACCTTTATATCACCTGTTGTGGTCAAGATTGTTTTGTTTATCGCCTCTAAAACCTCTTCCTGAGTAGTAATCGAATCCAGATCTCTTATTTCGATTGTAGCTTTTGGTATTAAGCTGGTTATTGAAGCGACCTGTTGCAAAGTCTCTGTTAGAGTTTTTTCTATATTCGGCATTATATTTGTTCCTTTCTCAAGCTCCACCAGTATAGCTCCGGTCCTGGTCTTCCTAATGGTGCGAACTCTTCCTTGAATTACGTCTGGTTGGATGTTGCTTCGTATATTCTTAAGGACTTCTGCATAAGAGTGTCCGGCATTTGGTTTAATAAGAACGGCGTTGGTTAAGGTTTTCTTGTCGATCTCTCTTCTCAGATTTTCCTCGTTGTTTTTGCTACTCGTCGGTCTAGATGTCCCTAGGCTTGTTATTTCTAGAGCTTTCTCTTTGGGGTCCTTGTTTTGTCTCTTTTTCCCCACTTTACCCGCGAGCAACCATCGTCCTGCTTCGTTCCCACAGAACTTCTTTTCAGAATTATGTTCACCCGGGCTAGAGGCTGCCCTTTTCTGGTATGACGTGGTCATCCCGTTGTTTTGAATATCGTCTTCCTTTTCTGGATTATTTTCTGGATCGTTAGCTTCCTTCTCTGCCTGTTTCCACCTTCTTCTATGATATTCGATAACATCGAGTAGTTCGTCAATTTCTGAAACTCCATCTTTCACTTCTAAACTTACATTTTTTTGCTTCCCCACTGCTCGTTTAATTTTGCTGAGTACAATCTTAATCTTCGAAAATGCTTCCTCTTCAGCCAGTCTTCTTTTATTTATAATTTGCTGGCGATGGGAGCTATGCGTGCTGCATGCATTAACTTCCTGTGAGTTTTTGACGTCATCGTTTATAAACGCCTGCATTCCAATATTGTCCTCAACTGTATTTGTGCCCTTCAAGGGGCTTCTGCAGGTTGTCTGCTGTTGGTAGCTTGTCCTCGGCGTGTTATCCACCGGAGACCGCAATATCTTTTTACTTTTCCTAAAAATGTGGTTACCATCAGAAGGGGATTTTTCCTTTTCCGTCATCGATTGCCGCATTGGCGACCGAATTCTCATCTGCTGTTGTGTAGTTAGTTGTTGTTTTTGTTCTGGGATGCGTATCATTTTTGTTTCTTAAGGGTCCCCGCTTCAAGCCGCTATCTCCGTTCGTTGTACAGTCGCCCTAATATATCCCCGTGGTTATCTATGCAAGCAGGGAGGCCACGCGAGGGTTGACACCTACCCTTATGGAATAAAGTGTTCAGAGCCAGGACGGGCGCTAATCAGGAACATAGTCAACTGATCCTGTACCACCAACTTAATGGTGACGCAACATTGAACGTACTTGAAGCCCCGCCACGGTTTTAACGGGACGGAGGCAGCTACAGCATTAGCCTGAAAGCCATTTCCGCACGATGTCACTCGTACGTACTGAGGTAACAGAATACCGCATCTGTCAGCTCGTAGCAACATAGTCGTATAGTGTAAACAGATCGTATGTCCTAAATAACGGCCGGGTCGTCGATTTTGCTCCTTCTTAGTTTATGCCTACTATCGAGGCCGCTGCTCGCATCAGTTAGCAAGAGGGCGGTTGCCCTCCAGCCATCCAGGGGTACCACGAGGAGGTTGCGAGTCAACAGTTGGTCCGTGCAGGGGCCAGGATCGCTCTGGACTTCACCAAGTTGAAGACTATCAGAAACTTTACCTGGCATGCGCAGACCCAAACCCCCCCAAACCCAAATATAATAATAATAATAATAATAATAATAATAATAATAATAATAATAATAATAATAATAATAATAATAATAATAATAATAATAATAATAATAATAATAATAATAATAATAATAATAATAATAATAATAATAATAATAATAATAATAATAATAATAATAATAATAATAATAATAATAATAATAATAATAATAATAATAATAATAATAATAATAATAATAATAATAATAATAATAATAATAATAATAATAATAATAATAATAATAATAATAATAATAATAATAATAATAATAATAATAATAATAATAATAATAATAATAATAATAATAATAATAATAATAATAATAATAATAATAATAATAATAATAATAATAATAATAATAATAATAATAATAATAATAATAATAATAATAATAATAATAATAATAATAATAATAATAATAATAATAATAATAATAATAATAATAATAATAATAATAATAATAATAATAATAATAATAATAATAATAATAATAATAATAATAATAATAATAATAATAATAATAATAATAATAATAATAATAATAATAATAATAATAATAATAATAATAATAATAATAATAATAATAATAATAATAATAATAATAATAATAATAATAATAATAATAATAATAATAATAATAATAATAATAATAATAATAATAATAATAATAATAATAATAATAATAATAATAATAATAATAATAATAATAATAATAATAATAATAATAATAATAATAATAATAATAATAATAATAATAATAATAATAATAATAATAATAATAATAATAATAATAATAATAATAATAATAATAATAATAATAATAATAATAATAATAATAATAATAATAATAATAATAATAATAATAATAATAATAATAATAATAATAATAATAATAATAATAATAATAATAATAATAATAATAATAATAATAATAATAATAATAATAATAATAATAATAATAATAATAATAATAATAATAATAATAATTTTTTTTTTTTTTTTTGTTTTACGCAGGACGATGGGAATCTTCAAAAGATACCAGATAGCCCGTACTATCCGGTATGCACGGTTCACACTGTACGCTGGAGCACCCACCGGGGTGCTCACTCGCCCTCAGACTCGCGAGACAGTGTGCCTACGTACTAAACCCACCTCCCTGTGCCACTGCAAAGGCGTATAAGCTTCCCCGGAACCGCCTAAGGGCATTACTTCGAGGAAGCGCCTAGTTCTGCAGCCTATTTCTGGCTATTCATCAATACTTATCACCGAAATGGTTGTACCTCCCTCCAAATCCCTCTGCTTTTGCCTGAGAACCGTCTCAGCAAACTTCGACATTTCTCTCCAGTTTTCCGGACTTTGCAACATCACGCTAACGACGTTGTCGGGTGTGATTTCACAGCCCACTCTTTCTATGATTCTCTCGCGTTCCGATGCCCATCTTCGGCATTCAAAGAACGTGTGGAATGCGTCGTCATTGTCAGAATCGTTATACGCGCATATGGGCTCTGACGCCTTTCTGATGCGATGAAGGAAAGCCTGGAAAAGACCATGTCCTGTTAACAACTGCGTGAGGTAATAGCCAACTTCGCCGTGCTCCCTTTGGACCCAGATGTCAATTTGGGGAATAAGCTTCCTGGTCCATCTTGTACCCGTCGTTGCTTCCCATCGGTCTTGCCACGCTTGAAAGGAGACCCTACGGGCGCCCTCGCGGGCCTCCTCTTTCCCTAGAACTGGAGCATTCTGGTGTATGAGCTGTCTCTCCCTGGCTTGTAAGTCAATAGGAATAGCTCCTGCTATAACGAGCACCGCAGCCTCCGAGACCGTGCGGTACGAGCACGCCATGCGAAGTGCGCCTCTTCGTTGCACTGCAGCCATACGTTTGCGGTATTTTTCGGCGCAAAGTGATTCGGCCCAAACCTCAGCGCCATATAGCATTATGGATTCAACAGTTTTTAGTAGAAGACGCCTTTTGGAAGGTGATGGTCCCCCCAAATTTGCCATCAACCTGCCCAGCTTCGATGATACCATGGCAGCCTTATCTGCTCTCCCCTTAATTTCCTCCCAAAAAGTTAGACGGGAATCCAACGTTACACCTAGATACCGAACTGCCCTTTTGGTTTCCACTGTCGTTTCTCCCACCTGCATGTTTCTTACAAGAGG
Source organism: Physocephala rufipes (assembly GCA_963966595.1). Taxonomy (NCBI): domain Eukaryota; kingdom Metazoa; phylum Arthropoda; class Insecta; order Diptera; family Conopidae; genus Physocephala; species Physocephala rufipes. Next base: position 116,193 of record CAWZZZ010000179.1, read on the forward strand.
TATGCGTTTTTTCGTCAGCAGTACAATCTCTGTTTTGGCCAGTGCAAGTTCCAGCCCGTGATCTGTCATCCAAGTGCGCACGCGACGCATGACCTGGTTGAGCCGCCACTGCATGTGGGTCATATCGCGCGCTACAATCACGGCAGCAACGTCGTCAGCGTACGCAGTCAGGAAGGACCCTTCCGGCATTTCCATCTTCAGGATCCCATCATACGTAACATTCCATATGTCGGGACCTAGAATTGATCCCTGTGCGGCTCCGGAAGAAAGTTCTTTTCGAATTTCACCATCATCTGTGTAATACACGATGAAACGATCCTTTAGGTAGTCATCTACCATCCTTAGGATATATTCGGGAACGTGGAAATCTCGTTCCATGGCTGCGAGTGCGTCACTCCACCTCACCGAGTTGAACGCGTTCTTCACGTCCAGCGTAATCAGCAAGCATATGGGGCGAGAGCGGTGGTTCCCCTGCTCCGTTTTCCTGGCGGCCCCCACGACTTCTTGAATGGCTTGGATGGTCGATCTCCCTCTTCGGAAGCCATACTGCCTCTCAGAGAGGTCTCCAGCGCTTTGCACGGCCGTGTGCAACCGAGGCCGTAATAGCTTCTCAAGCAGCTTTCCCGCTGCGTCTAGCATACACAAGGGTCTGTATGATGATGGGAGATCCACTGGCCCCTTACCTTTACCGATCAGTACGAGCTTGGCTGCCTTCCATTGGACAGGGAACTTTCCCGCCTTTAGACAAGCATTATACATTGTTAGCAAGATGTCGGGGTGAATTTCGGCTACTGCTTTCAACACCTCTGCTGGTATACCGTCTGGTCCGGGAGCCTTCCGCAACTTCATTGAACGTGAGGCAACCAAGAGTTCCTCCTTGGAGAATAACGGTACATCAAGGGCCTCCTCCGTTCTTATGCGATCTGGCCTCGGTTCGTGGACCGGGAAGAGAGCATTTACAATATGGTTTAAAGTCGCTGTATCTGTGGGGCTGGAAGCGCTAAGAGCACCCAACTTTCGCATGACAATCTTGTACCCTAGGCCCCATGGGTCTCTGTTAAGATCGTCGCACAGAACCTTCCAGCATTTGCGCTTGCTAGCGTCAATCGCCCTGCGCAGTATATGCTTTGCCGTCTTGTACTCTTCAGCCCTCAGCGTGGCATCATTATCGCGATGTCGGGCTCGGTGTGCGCGTCGTCTGAGCTCTAGGCATTTCCGTCGGAGTTCCGCGATTTCGTCTGTCCACCAGTATACAGGACGTTTGGCACCTCTCTGTCTCATCTTTGGCACCGCCTCTCGGCAAGCTCGGTGGATGGCACGCATGCCAGTGTCTATAGTTCTCATGGCTCGATGCGAGGGAGACAAGTCGGGTGGAATCCCTTCCATCGCTCTCTGACCGCGTACCAAGGCCGGAGAGAGCTTCTCGGTGTTCATCTTGGATACATTCCATTTTGGAGCTCCAGGATGCCGTTGAGCTCTGTCTGGTGTAACGCCTGCAATACAAAACGTGATGTACTGGTGATCGCTGGCTGTGTAGTCCTCAATCACCTGCCAGTGTCGAACGTGCGAGGTCAAGTTCTCCGTGGCCATAGAGATGTCAATGATGGTCTGTCGGCAACCTGGCCTTCTGAAAGTCGAGACCGACCCGGTATTCAGGACAACTAATCCAAGTCGGGACGCCATATCCATGACGTGTCCACCTCGAGTGTCGGGCCAAGATTCTCCCCATTCGAGAGCTTTTGCATTGAAGTCCCCAGCCACTATTAGCTCACCTCCTGTATTGCGACAAACGTCTTCTAGCTCCTTGAGTTTAGACCGAAAACTTTCAATGCTCTGGTTTGGTGTGAGGTAGACGCTTATATATGTAATGTCTTTGCATTTTACCCAGACAAAGCCGCTGCTTGATCCATGATTGAAAACGAAGCAACGTTGTGGGTTCAGGATCCATATCGCTGCTGTTCCAAGCACGTCAACAAACCATCCAGTTCTATCCTCGTTCCGGTACTGTTCGGAAATGATAGCAATGTCCACGTTATATTCTAGACAGATCTGTGGCAATAGGTTTTGTGCCGTTTTACTCCTGTTCAAATTACCTTGCAGAACCGTCGCCCTAATTTCCAGTGTTTCGCTCATGATCTGGCCTTTGCTAATGCTTTGCGGAAGGCATCGCACTTACCTGATCCAGCAACATGCTTTTCACTTTCGCCAGCGCAAAGGAAGCATACCGGCATTTCCACACACGTGGACGATTTGTGGCCCTCTGATCCGCACCGGTAGCAAACCTTGCTTCGATCAGGTCCCGTGCACCCATGGCTGCGGTGCCCAAAACCTAGGCATTTGTAACACCTAAGCACTATAACCCTCCTGCGGATTCTGCAGTTTACCCACCCTATTTTGACGCGAGCTGTTTGCATAAGCTTGGCGGCTGGTACTTCTTCTATTGCAACGATGGCCGCGCGTTGCTGTCGGGTATTGGCTTTGGAGAGAGTCACATGCAGATATCCTGTATATTCAGGAAGCGCCTTCCTCAGAGCCTCCTCCACCTCCTCCTTTGTTGTGCAGACATCAATGTCTCGTATTTCCAGGCTCGCATTTTGGGAGAGTTCCCTTACTTTACAATTGCTTTCAACAGCTTTTTTGACAGCGTCTGCAAAGGCGGCCTTAGCCCTTGGCGTTGATTTCCGGAGTTGAATTAAGACTGCTCCTGTTCGCGTACTTTGGACGGACTGTATATCTATGCCGACCTCTTCCGGTCTTACCGCTTTACGTACCATTCCGAGTGTTTCTGCGTAGCTCTTTCCATCTACGGATGTGATAACTATAGCATCCGCTTTAATTTTCGTGGCTGCTTTCTGCTTATTCATCCGCATCTTATGTGGAGTCAACTTGTCCTCTTTTGAAGGACAAAGGGCTGTGTCTATTTGCCTCTTTGGCATCTTCTCGTTAGTAGCTTCGGGCCTTATCTCCTTGGCTATTCGGTTACCGGTTCCGTCTTTTATTCGGTTTGTCTCCGACTTTTATTCCTTGCCTTAACTGTCTGCCAGACATCGTTTTTATCGCAGGGCTTCTTACCACTCGGCGTATTTGACTCCGGACTGGGTAGCGATCGTTTTGATGTTTGTGGTACGGCGCTTGGGGTAGACAGCATATAATCTTCCCTACTTGTGCTCGGAGCCTGCCTTTCTGGCCTAAAAGTTGTCCACTTTACCTCTTTTTCTTGATAAGCCAGTTTCGCCGGTAGGTTGCAGCTAGGTCGAGGATTTCCTCCAGCTCCGCAACACCTTGTTTGACGTCTCTAGAAATATTTTTCTGTGTCTTCATAGCCGCTCTCATAGCCCGGAGGACCTTGCGGCACTCTTTTAATGCATTTTCCTCTTCACTCCTCATTTTCAGGACAAACTCCTGTCGCGGAGAAGATTGCATTCTCTTCTCATTCCGGTCCAATCAGGGGTGTAATAATAATAATAATAATAATAATAATAATAATAATAATAATAATAATAATAATAATAATAATAATAATAATAATAATAATAATAATAATAATAATAATAATAATAATAATAATAATAATAATAATAATAATAATAATAATAATAATAATAATAATAATAATAATAATAATAATAATAATAATAATAATAATAATAATAATAATAATAATAATAATAATAATAATAATAATAATAATAATAATAATAATAATAATAATAATAATAATAATAATAATAATAATAATAATAATAATAATAATAATAATAATAATAATAATAATAATAATAATAATAATAATAATAATAATAATAATAATAATAATAATAATAATAATAATAATAATAATAATAATAATAATAATAATAATAATAATAATAATAATAATAATAATAATAATAATAATAATAATAATAATAATAATAATAATAATAATAATAATAATAATAATAATAATAATAATAATAATAATAATAATAATAATAATAATAATAATAATAATAATAATAATAATAATAATAATAATAATAATAATAATAATAATAATAATAATAATAAAATAATAATAATAATAATAATAATAATAATAATTAATAATAATAATAATAATAATAATAATAATAATAATAATAATAATAATAATAATAATAATAATAATAATAGTAATAATAATAATAATAATAATAATAATAATAATAATAATAATAATAATAATAATAATAATAATAATAATAATAATAATAATAATAATAATAATAATAATAATAATAATAATAATAATAATAATAATAATAATAATAATAATAATAATAATAATAATAATAATAATAATAATAATAATAATAATAATAATAATAATAATAATAATAATAATAATAATAATAATAATAATAATAATAATAATAATAATAATAATAATAATAATAATAATAATAATAATAATAATAATAATAATAATAATAATAATAATAATAATAATAATAATAATAATAATAATAATAATAATAATAATAATAATAATAATAATAATAATAATAATAATAATAATAATAATAATAATAATAATTTTTTTTTTGACGGGTGAGGGGGGAAAAAAAATACCTTCGTACCTGTAACGATCGTCATCATTACGTGTGTGGTGTGGCCACTAAAAACCTCCCTCTTCACTCGGAAACTCCCTACCCTGGAACCGCTTTCACATTACTTCAGGGTAGAGATCCAAGAGGCCCCTTTCAGGGCGGTTCTACTCTCCTGCGTCCAGGTCCGTCATTTTATAACGCCTCACGCGTCCTTGTGTGTAAACAAGCATAAGTGAATTCTTTGGTGTAACCAATAGCTTATCTGCTTCTGCCTTCTGCATCCAAGTCTCGCTTTTTTGAGCATAGAATATGTTCTATGTACTTAGCAATATGTTGCCAATTTTGTTTACTGCTCAACATAACTGTCATGAAATTTTCTGGTACAATGTGTCCTACATTTACCTCCAACAAGGCTTTCTGTTCTTGCCACCTGATACACTTAAAGAATGTATGCTCCGCGTCGTCTTCGGCGTTATCTCCATAAATGCACTCAGGGCCATCAACCTTTCGCATACGAAACAGGTATTTACGGAAATACCCGTGGCCAGACAACATTTGTGTGATATAATAATTAACTTCCCCGAAATCTCTGTTTATCCAGATTGGCAAATCGGGAATAAGTCTGACTGTCCATCTGTTATTCGTCTCGGTGTTCCAGCGAATCTGCCACAGTTGCAGTGTGTGGAGTTTGACTTCATCCGCTTGGGGCCTAGAATAGCCCTCTTTTCGGAGTTCCCTTAATTTCTTGCGTTCCGCAGCTAGGAGATCAATAGGAGGGCAGCTGCTGATCACTAAGATGGCCGCTTCTGAAACTGTGCGGTACGAGCAGGCGACCCGGAGGGCTGCGATTTTTTGTACCGCTGCTAAGGCCTTTCTTCTTTGTTTTGTTTTCAGGGCCTCAGACCATATTTCGCAACCATATAGTAGTATGGACATTGTCACTGTCATAAGTAACTTCCTTTTCATTTGAGTCGGTCCTCCAATATTTGCCATCAGTCTACTAAGTGAGGCCACTGCCTGTGATGCTTTCTTTGCCGCGTGTTTTAGTTGACCCCAGAAAGAGAGCCTAGAGTCTAGTCTTATGCCCAGATATTTTACCACCTTCTGGGATTTTATAATGTCTGAGCAGACTCGCAGTTCGACTTCCAGCTCAATGTGCTTTTTTGTGAGCAGTAGCAATTCCGTTTTTTCGGTGGCTAACTTAAGGCCATGAGAGTTTAGCCACGCACAGGTTCTCAGCATGACTTGATTCAGCTTTCGTTGTATGTCAATTAAATTTCTGCCTGTGATAACGGCCGCTATATCGTCGGCATAACCAACCAATTTCGTGTCATCCGGCATCTCAATATTTAGAATGCCATCGTAGCTTACATTCCAGAGAAGTGGCCCAAGAATTGAACCCTGCGCCGCCCCCGAAGTAATGTCTTTGCTTTGCGTTCCCGTGGTGGTCTCGTATACTAGTGTACGTCCATTTAGATAGCTACGTATTATTTGGCGTAGATAGATGGGTATCCGGAAATTATCCTCTAGGGCCCGAATCATATCAATCCACCTTGCACTGTTAAAAGCATTTCTCACATCTAGGGTTGCGAGCAGGACTATGCGTCTTGACCAGTGATTCCCTTCTTGCGCTTTCCTGACGGTATTTATCACGTCTTCAATGGCTCCTAAAGTGGAGCGTCCAGGTCTGAAGCCATACTGATATTGCGAAATTCCGCCTGCATTTTCAATGGCTATCTCTAATCTTGGTTTTAGTAGTCGCTCGAGAAGTTTCCCGGCAGTGTCTAACATACATAGTGGCCGGTAGGTAGAGGGCAAATCTGGGTTCTCTTTTCCTTTACTTACGAGAACAAGCTTCTGTCTTTTCCAAATTTCTGGGAATGTGCCTTCCGTCAGGCAGGCATTAAAGAGGTCAAGCAGGATCCTAGGGCGCATATTCGAGATGAGCTTAATGATTTCTCCCGGGACCCCGTCCAGCCCGGGTGCTTTATTGTTCTGCAGCATATTAGCGGCTGCCTTGATTTCTGCTACAGAGAAAAGTGGCGGGGATTCATCAGTCGTAGACTCTGTTTCATGTATCTCGGTATCATGCGTCGGGAATAAAGCATCCACAATACTAGCCATTTCAGTTGCGTCTAATAAAGGTGGTGGGGTTCTGGCTCCGAGCTTATTCATCACTACTTTATATCCAAGACCCCAGGGGTCATTGTTTATGTCTCTTCGTAAATCTTCCCATTTTTTCTTTTTGCTAGCTATTATCGCAAGCTTAAGACATGCTTTCGAGTTTTTATATCCCTCTTTTTCAGTTACAGCCGGGTGAGTGCGTCTAGCCCTAGTGTAAATTCTCCTCTTGTGTATACAATCCAATCTGAGTCGTGCTATTTCATCAGTCCACCAGTATGCACCCTTCTTCTGTGTACCATGTTTTAACCTTGGCATGGATTTATTGCAGGCTCGCGTTATGCATTGCATAATGAAATCGGCCATGCTCCTGGCTTCTTCAATGTTTCTCCCTCTATTGAAGCTTGAATCCAACTCAGTGAGGAAGATCTCGGGATTTAGTTTAGAAACATTCCATTTCCGCGTTCCCTTCCTTTTGTTTCTTTGGGTGGTCCTTCGTGCGCTATCTATATTGAATGTTATATATTGATGGTCGCTGCCGGTATAGTCTTCTAACACTTTCCACGATGTGATTTTACCCGCAATATTTCCTGATGCAAGAGTGATATCTGGTGTGGTACTCTCACATCCTGGTCTTCTGAAAGTGGCTACATTATTTGTGTTGATGACTAGTAGATCGAGCCTTGCCACCATTTCTATAACTCGTCTGCCACGGGAGTTTGTTGTCGACATACCCCATTCATTAGCCCTTGAGTTAAAATCACCAGCAATGATGGCCTTAACACCGGACTCTCTCACTTTATCTTCTATCGCACCCAATTTTTCTTCGAATTCATCTATACTGTCGGACGGGGTAAGATAACAGCTCATGAGGAGTAGTTGTCGAGTTTTGATCCAACAGAAGCCATTGTCTGCTCCACTTTCCGTAATATTAAACTCAGAATATGTCGGCAGCCAAATGGCAGCTGTGCTAGAGGTATCCTCGTACCACCCTCCGTTTCTTTTTGGTTCATACTGCTCGCTGATGATGGCTATATCAATTTCGTGCTCTTTTGTAAGTTGGTCTATAAGCGCGTGTGCAGTGCTGCTTCTGTGCATATTAGCCTGTAGTACCTTCATTTCTTTCTATAGATGTTGCACCTGCTCGAACCCGGTATGTGGTCCACTTTGGCGAAACCTTCCTCGATGCAAAGGCAGCATTTTGGCGGGTTTACGCACTCCTTCAGTTTGTGGCCCGCCTCCGTGCACCGGATGCATAGTCCGTTCCCCTTTCTGTCTGGTCCTGCACAGTCCACCGCTAGATGACCCGGTAATAATAATAATAAAATAATAATAATAATAATAATAATAATAATAATAATAATAATAATAATAATAATAATAATAATAATAATAATAATAATAATAATAATAATAATAATAATAATAATAATAATAATAATAATAATAATAATAATAATAATAATAATAATAATAATAATAATAATAATAATAATAATAATAATAATAATAATAATAATAATAATAATAATAATAATAATAATAATAATAATAATAATAATAATAATAATAATAATAATAATAATAATAATAATAATAATAATAATAATAATAATAATAATAATAATAATAATAATAATAATAATAATAATAATAATAATAATAATAATAATAATAATAATAATAATAATAATAATAATAATAATAATAATAATAATACCACCCTCCGTTTCTTTTTGGTTCATACTGCTCGCTGATGATGGCTATATCAATTTCGTGCTCTTTTGTAAGTTGGTCTATAAGCGCGTGTGCAGTGCTGCTTCTGTGCATATTAGCCTGTAGTACCTTCATTTCTTTCTATAGATGTTGCACCTGCTCGAACCCGGTATGTGGTCCACTTTGGCGAAACCTTCCTCGATGCAAAGGCAGCATTTTGGCGGGTTTACGCACTCCTTCAGTTTGTGGCCCGCCTCCGTGCACCGGATGCATAGTCCGTTCCCCTTTCTAATAATAATAATAATAATAATAATAATAATAATAATAATAATAATAATAATAATAATAATAATAATAATAATAATAATAATAATAATAATAATAATAATAATAATAATAATAATAATAATAATAATAATAATAATAATAATAATAATAATAATAATAATAATAATAATAATAATAATAATAATAATAATAATAATAATAATAATAATAATAATAATAATAATAATAATAATAATAATAATAATAATAATAATAATAATAATAATAATAATAATAATAATAATAATAATAATAATAATAATAATAATAATAATAATAATAATAATAATAATAATAATAATAATAATAATAATAATAATAATAATAATAATAATAATAATAATAATAATAATAATAATAATAATAATAATAATAATAATAATAATAATAATAATAATAATAATAATAATAATAATAATAATAATAATAATAATAATAATAATAATAATAATAATAATAATAATAATAATAATAATAATAATAATAATAATAATAATAATAATAATAATAATAATAATAATAATAATAATAATAATAATAATAATAATAATAATAATAATAATAATAATAATAATAATAATAATAATAATAATAATAATAATAATAATAATAATAATAATAATAATAATAATAATAATAATAATAATAATAATAATAATAATAATAATAATAATAATAATAATAATAATAATAATAATAATAATAATAATAATAATAATAATAATAATAATAATAATAATAATAATAATAATAATAATAATAATAATAATAATAATAATAATAATAATAATAATAATAATAATAATAATAATAATAATAATAATAATAATAATAATAATAATAATAATAATAATAATAATAATAATAATAATAATAATAATAATAATAATAATAATAATAATAATAATAATAATAATAATAATAATAATAATAATAATAATAATAATAATAATAATAATAATAATAATAATAATAATAATAATAATAATAATAATAATAATAATAATAATAATAATAATAATAATAATAATAATAATAATAATAATAATAATAATAATAATAATAATAATAATAATAATAATAATAATAATAATAATAATAATAATAATAATAATAATAATAATAATAATAATAATAATAATAATAATAATAATAATAATAATAATAATAATAATAATAATAATAATAATAATAATAATAATAATAATAATAATAATAATAATAATAATAATAATAATAATAATAATAATAATAATAATAATAATAATAATAATAATAATAATAATAATAATAATAATAATAATAATAATAATAATAATAATAATAATAATAATAATAATAATAATAATAATAATAATAATAATAATAATAATAATAATAATAATAATAATAATAATAATAATAATAATAATAATAATAATAATAATAATAATAATAATAATAATAATAATAATAATAATAATAATAATAATAATAATAATAATAATAATAATAATAATAATAATAATAATAATAATAATAATAATAATAATAATAATAATAATAATAATAATAATAATAATAATAATAATAATAATAATAATAATAATAATAATAATAATAATAATAATAATAATAATAATAATAATAATAATAATAATAATAATAATAATAATAATAATAATAATAATAATAATAATAATAATAATAATAATAATAATAATAATAATAATAATAATAATAATAATAATAATAATAATAATAATAATAATAATAATAATAATAATAATAATAATAATAATAATAATAATAATAATAATAATAATAATAATAATAATAATAATAATAATAATAATAATAATAATAATAATAATAATAATAATAATAATAATAATAATAATAATAATAATAATAATAATAATAATAATAATAATAATAATAATAATAATAATAATAATAATAATAATAATAATAATAATAATAATAATAATAATAATAATAATAATAATAATAATAATAATAATAATAATAATAATAATAATAATAATAATAATAATAATAATAATAATAATAATAATAATAATAATAATAATAATAATAATAATAATAATAATAATAATAATAATAATAATAATAATAATAATAATAATAATAATAATAATAATAATAATAATAATAATAATAATAATAATAATAATAATAATAATAATAATAATAATAATAATAATAATAATAATAATAATAATAATAATAATAATAATAATAATAATAATAATAATAATAATAATAATAATAATAATAATAATAATAATAATAATAATAATAATAATAATAATAATAATAATAATAATAATAATAATAATAATAATAATAATAATAATAATAATAATAATAATAATAATAATAATAATAATAATAATAATAATAATAATAATAATAATAATAATAATAATAATAATAATAATAATAATAATAATAATAATAATAATAATAATAATAATAATAATAATAATAATAATAATAATAATAATAATAATAATAATAATAATAATAATAATAATAATAATAATAATAATAATAATAATAATAATAATAATAATAATAATAATAATAATAATAATAATAATAATAATAATAATAATAATAATAATAATAATAATAATAATAATAATAATAATAATAATAATAATAATAATAATAATAATAATAATAATAATAATAATAATAATAATAATAATAATAATAATAATAATAATAATAATAATAATAATAATAATAATAATAATAATAATAATAATAATAATAATAATAATAATAATAATAATAATAATAATAATAATAATAATAATAATAATAATAATAATAATAATAATAATAATAATAATAATAATAATAATAATAATAATAATAATAATAATAATAATAATAATAATAATAATAATAATAATAATAATAATAATAATAATAATAATAATAATAATAATAATAATAATAATAATAATAATAATAATAATAATAATAATAATAATAATAATAATAATAATAATAATAATAATAATAATAATAATAATAATAATAATAATAATAATAATAATAATAATAATAATAATAATAATAATAATAATAATAATAATAATAATAATAATAATAATAATAATAATAATAATAATAATAATAATAATAATAATAATAATAATAATAATAATAATAATAATAATAATAATAATAATAATAATAATAATAATAATAATAATAATAATAATAATAATAATAATAATAATAATAATAATAATAATAATAATAATAATAATAATAATAATAATAATAATAATAATAATAATAATAATAATAATAATAATAATAATAATAATAATAATAATAATAATAATAATAATAATAATAATAATAATAATAATAATAATAATAATAATAATAATAATAATAATAATAATAATAATAATAATAATAATAATAATAATAATAATAATAATAATAATAATAATAATAATAATAATAATAATAATAATAATAATAATAATAATAATAATAATAATAATAATAATAATAATAATAATAATAATAATAATAATAATAATAATAATAATAATAATAATAATAATAATAATAATAATAATAATAATAATAATAATAATAATAATAATAATAATAATAATAATAATAATAATAATAATAATAATAATAATAATAATAATAATAATAATAATAATAATAATAATAATAATAATAATAATAATAATAATAATAATAATAATAATAATAATAATAATAATAATAATAATAATAATAATAATAATAATAATAATAATAATAATAATAATAATAATAATAATAATAATAATAATAATAATAATAATAATAATAATAATAATAATAATAATAATAATAATAATAATAATAATAATAATAATAATAATAATAATAATAATAATAATAATAATAATAATAATAATAATAATAATAATAATAATAATAATAATAATAATAATAATAATAATAATAATAATAATAATAATAATAATAATAATAATAATAATAATAATAATAATAATAATAATAATAATAATAATAATAATAATAATAATAATAATAATAATAATAATAATAATAATAATAATAATAATAATAATAATAATAATAATAATAATAATAATAATAATAATAATAATAATAATAATAATAATAATAATAATAATAATAATAATAATAATAATAATAATAATAATAATAATAATAATAATAATAATAATAATAATAATAATAATAATAATAATAATAATAATAATAATAATAATAATAATAATAATAATAATAATAATAATAATAATAATAATAATAATAATAATAATAATAATAATAATAATAATAATAATAATAATAATAATAATAATAATAATAATAATAATAATAATAATAATAATAATAATAATAATAATAATAATAATAATAATAATAATAATAATAATAATAATAATAATAATAATAATAATAATAATAATAATAATAATAATAATAATAATAATAATAATAATAATAATAATAATAATAATAATAATAATAATAATAATAATAATAATAATAATAATAATAATAATAATAATAATAATAATAATAATAATAATAATAATAATAATAATAATAATAATAATAATAATAATAATAATAATAATAATAATAATAATAATAATAATAATAATAATAATAATAATAATAATAATAATAATAATAATAATAATAATAATAATAATAATAATAATAATAATAATAATAATAATAATAATAATAATAATAATAATAATAATAATAATAATAATAATAATAATAATAATAATAATAATAATAATAATAATAATAATAATAATAATAATAATAATAATAATAATAATAATAATAATAATAATAATAATAATAATAATAATAATAATAATAATAATAATAATAATAATAATAATAATAATAATAATAATAATAATAATAATAATAATAATAATAATAATAATAATAATAATAATAATAATAATAATAATAATAATAATAATAATAATAATAATAATAATAATAATAATAATAATAATAATAATAATAATAATAATAATAATAATAATAATAATAATAATAATAATAATAATAATAATAATAATAATAATAATAATAATAATAATAATAATAATAATAATAATAATAATAATAATAATAATAATAATAATAATAATAATAATAATAATAATAATAATAATAATAATAATAATAATAATAATAATAATAATAATAATAATAATAATAATAATAATAATAATAATAATAATAATAATAATAATAATAATAATAATAATAATAATAATAATAATAATAATAATAATAATAATAATAATAATAATAATAATAATAATAATAATAATAATAATAATAATAATAATAATAATAATAATAATAATAATAATAATAATAATAATAATAATAATAATAATAATAATAATAATAATAATAATAATAATAATAATAATAATTTTTTTTTTTTGACGGGTGAGGAGGGCAAAAAATACCTTCGTATCATATAACGGCCGTCGCCGTTACGTATGTGGTGTAGCCACTAAAAAACCCCCTCTTCACTTGGGATCGTTTCTACCCTGGAACCGCGTACGCATTACTTCGGGGTAGAATCCCAAGAGGTCCTATTGGACAGTACTACTCTCCTGCGTCCAGGACCGTCATTTAAGCAAGATTGCTTGTTTCATCCAAACGTTTCTTTTTGGTTACAAGTAACTTCTCAACAAACTTGGAGATGTGAGCCCAGCTTTGCTCGTTGTTTAGAAGCAAGGAGACTATATTTTCTGGCGTCCAGACACCTCTAACTTGAACTTCGAGATGTTTTCGTTCAGCTGACCACTGCTTGCATTTGAAGAAGGTGTGTTCAACATCGTCTTCATCAGCATCGTCATATATACAGCCGGGGTGCTCTCGCCTCTTCATGCGGTATAGGTATTTTCCAAAATACCCGTGCCCAGAGAGCAGCTGTGTGAGGTAGTAGTTCACCTCGCCAAATTTCCTGCTTGTCCAAGTGTCCAGATCCGGGATTATTCTTGCTGTCCACCTGCCACTACTATCAGTATTCCAGCGCTCTTGCCAGAGTCGAATGGTTAGCCCTCTGATATCGGCGCACTCGTTCCTCTCTTCTTGAGATCTGCGTCTCAGCCATGATTTCCTCCGCTCCATTGCTAACAGGTCAATGGGGATTGCACTGCTGATCACCAATACAGCTTCCGTTGACACCGTTCTATATGCGCTCGACACTCTGAGGGCCGCAGTCCTGAGCGCGGTCATCAGGGCCCTGCGTTTCTGTTTCGCGCTCAGAGAGACAGCCCACACCTCTGAGCCGTAAAGAAGCACCGAGTTAACTACTGACATTAACAGCCTTCGCTTATTTTCAGTCGGGCCTCCGACGTTTGCCATCAGTCTGCTGAGTGCCACTGACGTTTTTGAGGCTTTTTCAACCGCATAGTTAATCTGCGCCCAGAATGACATCCTAGGGTCCAGGCGGATGCCCAAGTAGCTAAGGACTTTCTTCGTCTTGATGGTCGAGTCCCACACCCTCATGTCGGCTTCTAGGGGGATGTGTCGCTTCGTCAGAAGAATCAGCTCTGTTTTCTCGGTCGCCAGTTTTAAACCGCGTGCCTCCATCCATGCTAGTGTCCGCATCATCACTTGGTTCAGTTTGCGTTGAGCTTCCGACATGTCTCTGGCCTTGATGACGGCGGCAATATCATCAGCGAACCCCACCAGGTGCGAGTCATCCGGCATCTCTATCGAGAAAATCTCGTCGTAGAACGCATTCCATAGGTCCGGCCCTAGGATGGATCCCTGTGCCGCTCCGGAAGTTATGATTTTGTACCTTGGGCCATTGCTTGTGTTGTATATCAGCTGCCGGTCTCGCAGGTAGCTTCGTATCATACGCATCGTGTAAGCAGGTACATGGAAGCGCTTTTCCAGCGCTTCTATTACGTCGATCCATCGCATACTGTTAAAAGCGTTTCTTACGTCCAAGGCTGCCAAGAGCACAATTGGTTTCGAGTACGCAGTTCCTCGCTGCGCTGCTTCAAAGCTTTCTACGACGTCCTCGAGTGCTCCCACGGTCGACCTTCTTGGTCGGAAGCCATGTTGCCTAGAAGACAAGCCTCCGGCGTTTACAATAGCGGTGGCTAGCCGCGGCTTGATAAGCCTCTCTAGTAACTTTCCCAGGGTGTCGAGCATACATAGCGGGCGGTATGCATTCGGGGTGTTTGGATCGCCTTTTTTCTTGCTAATCAGTGTTAGTTGCTGTCTTTTCCAGATCTCAGGGAAGATTCCTTCCGTCAAGCAAGAGTTAAACATAGATAGTAGGGCTTGCGGACGCTCGTCAACTATCACTTTAAGCACTTCCGATGGGATACCGTCAGGACCTGGAGCTTTCTTGTTGTTTAAGGACTGAGCTGCGATCCTGAGTTCGTCTTCCGTAAAGAGTGGTGGTTGAACATCTAAACGTATTTCCGGGTCTGTTCGTGTCTCGTGCTTGGGGAAGAGTGTGTCAACAATGGTGTTCATCGCAGCCTCTTCCAAAACTGGGGCCGGCGAAGGTGTGCTCAATTTGCGCATAACTATTTTATAACCTAGTCCCCAGGGGTCAGTGTTTATGTCGTTGCGCAATTCTTCCCACATCGATTTCTTGCTGGTTGCGATAGCTATTTTTAAAGATTTTCTGGCCTGCCTGTACGCTTCAACTTCTGCCGTAGCGTCTCTTCGGGGTCTGGATCTTGTCACTCTTCTCCGTAGGTGAAGGCATCTTCTGCGAAGTTCCGCGATGTTGTTGTTCCACCAGTAGACAGCTTTCCTATTTGGTTTGCATGAAGCTCTAGGCATGGCTTCATCGCATGCTTGTTGAATACAGCGAACCATGGCACGAGCCTTGCATCTGGAGTCCTCAGTTCCGTCTAGCGTTAATATCGCGTCAAGTTTTCGGATTAATATTCCTTTGTCCATCTTGTTTACATTCCACTTGCGTGTGGATTGTCTGGTTATGTTTTGGCTCGCATTTTCATGTATCCCTACGTTGAAGCTAATATACTGATGGTCACTGCCAGTGTAGTCCTCTAGGACCGTCCAGTTCTTCAGCGTGCCAGCAATTCTTTCTGAGATCAGAGTAATGTCTGGGATGGTACCTTCGCATCCACGTCTCCGAAACGTAGGAGTGGCACCTGTGTTTGCTACGTTGAGCCCAAGCCTGGCTGCCATGTCCAGGACACGTCTTCCTCTGGAGTTTGTTATCCGCATGCCCCACTCCAGTGCTTTCGAGTTGAAGTCTCCCGCTATGATGAGTGGTCCACCCAGCTGAAGCGCTTGATCTTCAATAGCATCTAGCTTTGTCTTGAACTCTTCGATACTATCGCTGGGGGTGAGGTAGCAGCCTAACACTGTAAATTTTGGTCCGCGTGACCAAACGAAACCGTTTCCGGAGCCAAATGACAGAATAGGAAAGTTTTGTGTATTCGGCAGCCAGATGGCAGCCGTCCACGTACTGTCCGTCATGAAGGTGCCGCTAGAGATTTCTCTGTACTGCTCGCAGATGATAACTACATCCGCCCTGTGGTCGAGCACGAGCTGTGACAAAAGTGCGTCCGCCGTCTTGCTTCGGTGTAGGTTTGCTTGCAGTACTCTGATCATAGCCGATTCTTTGTCGGTACGCATTTCCCAGATGCGGGGATATGATCAACAGCTGTGCGGCCTGCGTCCATGCATATACAACACTTTGGCGGCTTGATGCATTCTTTTATCTTGTGCCCAGTTTCGCCGCAGCGAATGCAGAGTCCCTGACCCTTTCTATCGGGCCCCTTGCAATCCATTTGTGTATGGCCAGCGCCGAAGCATCTGAAACATCGCTTGGAATTTGGACACGCTCGCACTTTTGCCCGAATCCAGCCAATGGTAATGGTACCTGCTTCAAGGAGGCTTTCTGCTGTTTCGCATGGCAGAGTCACATACGCACGCACCATTTCCCGTATATTAGGTTTGGTCACCGTAACCTTCAGCTGATCAGCGTCTTTTACGATGCGACTGACAGCGTCTTCGACTTCCCCGGGTGTTGTGAAAGCGTCGAGATCTCGTATCTCTAGCGTCGTTGTTGGCTTCAGGCCAGTTACCTCAGCTGTTTTCTGTACTGTAGATCTGATTTGGTTACAGAATTCAGAACTGGCTTTTGCACCCTTCTCTAGTTCCAGTAGTAACGCACCTTTCATTGTCTTCCTGACTTTGCGTATCTTGATTTCCGTGTCGTCTGGCTTCATGCTTCTCCGGAGGTTTGTTAGAATCTCCGCGTAGGTATAGCCTTCGGCTGGTTTAATGAGGACAGCTTCACAGATTGGGCCTTTGACCTTAGTAACGTTTTTCTTCTTAGATCTCACTTTGACAGCTGATCGTGCGTTTTCTGCGGTGCCCTCCAACGTTTTGTGAGAGGAGGTATCACGGACCCGAACTTCCTTATGCTTCCTCTGTGCTGTTTGCCATTGTTGCTCTTTTCCATCGCAGATCTTCTTTTCGTGTGGCGTGTCTGCGCTTGATGGGCTTGGCAGAGGCCTCTTAGATCGTCGTGGAGTGAGCGTTATAGTCGTCGTGTCGTGGCTGATAGTACTGGAGGTAGCGCGTTTTTTCTCCACGATAGTTTGTTTAGCCTCGTTCTCTTGACATAGCCAGTTTCGCCGGTACATTTCGATTTGGTCGAAAATCTCTTCTAATTCCCCGATACCTTGCTTGATGTCCTTGTTAACGTTTTTTTGCACTTTGATTGCGGCCTTCATGGTACGCAAAACGCTTCGACATTCGCGTAAAGCATTTTCCTCCTCTTTCCTCATTTTGAGGATAAATTCCTGGCGTGGCGAGTTATGCTCTTTCCTAGTATGCCCGACACATGTTTCTATGCTTGCCTGTTGCTTCACAGTCGTAGGTGTATCGACACGCGCTTCTACCGTCAGACCCCCTCTATGGCGGTTAGTGTTTTCTTGATTAGGATTTTCGCATGGCAGGGGTATGTTTCTATTTGACCCTGCGGCATCTATAGCGTTGTCCCTTGCGTTTTTCTTACATCCAGGAGGTGTGCGCATCAACTTGCTGCTTCTGCCGAAGACTTCGGTTGAGGTCATCTCTTCTTCTGTGCTCATCTTTGTTGTTTGTTGTGTTTGTTGTATATTTAGTAAGTTTGCCATCAGTTTGTTTGGGTCCCAACTTTAGGCCGCTATCTCCACTAGTGAGTACAGTCCCCTTAATGTCCCCGAGGGTCCCTTTCCATGGAGTGAGGTCCTCGGAAGGTTGACGCAGCTCCTTATGGGAGACTGGGTTCAGAGCCGGACGGGGCAAGCCAGGAGTCGTCTCAACTGGCGCCTGTACGGCCAACTCAATGGCTACATAGTTTTGAACGTACCTAAAGACTTGCCAAATTTTAACGGGACGGAGGCAGATTTGACATTAGCCCAACAGCCATTTCCACCAGATGTCACTCTTGTGTACTCAGGTGTTAGATTGCCCAATCCACCAGCCCAAGACAATCAGTTCCAAGTCATAATCCGAGTCATATATCCATTTTAAGCTGGGTCGTTACCATTTCCTCTATTTCCGCTGCTCGCATCCGCTAGCCAAGAGCGGGTGCTCATTGGCTACCCAGGGGTTACCACGAGGAGGTTGCGAGTCAACATTTGGTCCGTGTAGGGGCCAGGATCACTCTGGCCTTCGCCAGGTTAAAGGCAGTCAGAAGTTTTGCCAGGCATACACGGACCCATAACCCCCATAATAATAATAATAATAATAATAATAATAATAATAATAATAATAATAATAATAATAATAATAATAATAATAATAATAATAATAATAATAATAATAATAATAATAATAATAATAATAATAATAATAATAATAATAATAATAATAATAATAATAATAATAATAATAATAATAATAATAATAATAATAATAATAATAATAATAATAATAATAATAATAATAATAATAATAATAATAATAATAATAATAATAATAATAATAATAATAATAATAATAATAATAATAATAATAATAATAATAATAATAATAATAATAATAATAATAATAATAATAATAATAATAATAATAATAATAATAATAATAATAATAATAATAATAATAATAATAATAATAATAATAATAATAATAATAATAATAATAATAATAATAATAATAATAATAATAATAATAATAATAATAATAATAATAATAATAATAATAATAATAATAATAATAATAATAATAATAATAATAATAATAATAATAATAATAATAATAATAATAATAATAATAATAATAATAATAATAATAATAATAATAATAATAATAATAATAATAATAATAATAATAATAATAATAATAATAATAATAATAATAATAATAATAATAATAATAATAATAATAATAATAATAATAATAATAATAATAATAATAATAATAATAATAATAATAATAATAATAATAATAATAATAATAATAATAATAATAATAATAATAATAATAATAATAATAATAATAATAATAATAATAATAATAATAATAATAATAATAATAATAATAATAATAATAATAATAATAATAATAATAATAATAATAATAATAATAATAATAATAATAATAATAATAATAATAATAATAATAATAATAATAATAATAATAATAATAATAATAATAATAATAATAATAATAATAATAATAATAATAATAATAATAATAATAATAATAATAATAATAATAATAATAATAATAATAATAATAATAATAATAATAATAATAATAATAATAATAATAATAATAATAATAATAATAATAATAATAATAATAATAATAATAATAATAATAATAATAATAATAATAATAATAATAATAATAATAATAATAATAATAATAATAATAATAATAATAATAATAATAATAATAATAATAATAATAATAATAATAATAATAATAATAATAATAATAATAATAATAATAATAATAATAATAATAATAATAATAATAATAATAATAATAATAATAATAATAATAATAATAATAATAATAATAATAATAATAATAATAATAATAATAATAATAATAATAATAATAATAATAATAATAATAATAATAATAATAATAATAATAATAATAATTGTTAAAAATATGCGTGTTCCCGACTTTTCATGATGGCAACCCTTTGCCTCTTTCACCTGTCACTCGGCGCGTGTCAGCATATTTCATTCGTTCGCTCGGCTCGCTTAATTATTATTTAAAAACCACTTTTTCTTTTGCTCTTAAATGTAATTCATATGACAATGTTAACTTCAATAAATGAATTCTAACAGATTATGAGACTTAAAGCGCTGGTCTAATTTATATGAGAAAACACGTGCGAAAAAAAAAATTGAGGTTATAGAAGGATGACTGACGAAGGAGTCTTAAGAGATGTTCGTGTGAGCAAGTTGACGAAACCCACTTACGCTCGATGGAAAATCGAAATAAGAGATGTCCTAGAAAGTTATCGGATTTGGGAGATTGCGTCCGGAACGGCAGAGAAACCAAAGGAAATCAAGAGTGAGGCTGGAGCTGTAACAAACGCAAAAGACATAGATGATTGGAAAGCTAAGGACAGCAAAGCTCGGTCAATTATAAGGTCAACTTTAGATTGCACTGCGTTTGATCAGGTCTGCGACTGCGAGACGTCAGCAGAAATAATAAAAAGGATCAAAACCTTTTATGAGCCGAAAACATTAAGTGCTTTATTAGAATTATTACGTGAGTTCTTCACCTATTGCTGGAAATCCACGGACACAGTTGGAACCTTTGTGGCAGGGCTAAAAGTGATTGTGCGGAAAATTGAAGCTCTGGAGTCTACAGATTTCGGTAACAAGTTTAACGAAAAATTGGTTATGGCAAAAGTTCTCGGATGTTTGCCAAAAGACTATGATAGTTTTGTGACAAGTTGGTCTCTTCTGTCTGATGAGATGTCACTGGATTCTTTCATTGAAAAATTGAATAATGCTGAAGGAAATATTACCGAGCGGCCGGTTGAAGTTCTGGCCGATGTATTCAAATCACAATCAAAGCCAGCGGATGGTTACTCAGCAGGATCTGGCAACAAGAAGAAAACGTTTAAAGGGAAATGTCATAAGTGTGGGAAAGCAGGCCACATGAAACGTGATTGTTGGCAGAAATTTGAAAAGTCTGAATCGTGGAAAGGGACAAAAGACAAAAGCAAAGCAATGAATGATAATGGACTGTCAGTATCAGTTTTTAAGTCAAGTACTAATGGTTATATTATTGCAGATTCTGGAGCAAGTGTTCATCTTACTAGCAATATTGAATGGTTTTCCTCACTGCGGAAACTTGTCTCTCCACTTTCGTTAAACATAGCCGATGGTAAAACATTGAAGGCAACTCATATTGGCGACATTGAAATCGAAAAGTCAGTCAATGGTACTACTTGGGAGAAACGAACTTGGGAGTCTGTGTATTATTGCGAAAATATGAGTTCCGAGTCACTTTTCTCAACTACGTTTATGGAAAGAACTAAAGGTTATGGTTTTTATCATGGTAACGGAATCATGCGACTGATGGACGGGAAGAAGACGATACTTGGCGGTAAAAGAATCGACAACCAGTATGTACCATACATTCGCGTGAAAGCGCAGTCAGCCTCTGTAATGGCTGCTAAATCAATTGGACTTTGGCATCAGCGTCTGGGTCATGTGAGCGACAACGTGATAAAAGCAATGGTGAGAAGAAATCTGGTTGATGGCTTAGACGTTATTTTGACGAAGAGAGACGATTGCGATTCTTGTCACCTTGGAAAGCAGACTATCAGTTCTCATCCAACTCGAGAAAAACGCAAATGTTTACCTGGCCAACGTTTTCACTCAGATGTTTGTCATGTTGGCGTTACCTCCTGGAATAAATGCATATATTTCTTGACAATAAAGGATGAGGCATCTGGATATCGAAAAGTCTACTTCATGAAATCAAAAACTGAAGTACCAAATATTCTCAAGCAGTTTTTCTTAGTGGCTGAAAAAGAGACAGGAAGAAAAGCAATTTCTTTAAGAACAGATAATGGTACGGAATATGTCAATAGCAACATAAAGGATCTTCTCACATCAATGAACATTATTCATGAATTGTCACCACCAAATGTAAAGCAGTGTAATGGTATGGCAGAACGAGAGAATCGTACTCTTTGTGATTCAGCAAGATCCATGTTGTTTAATGCAGATTTTTCAAAAACGGATCGTCTTTTACTTTGGACAGAAGCTGTTGGAACGGCAGCATATCTTCGGAATCGTGTTCCAAATCGAGGAGATAATAATACGACGCCATATAGTGAATGGCATGGAATCAAGCCGGATATTTCTCATCTTCGAATTTTCGGTGCAAAGGCTTTTGTGCATATTCCTGATTCGATGAGACATAAAATGGATCCAAAAGCAAGAAAAGCGTTTTTTGTTGGATATGATGACTATACTAATAAGGTGTACAGAGTGTTCAATCCTGAAAAGAAAGTTGTCGAAAGAGTTGCTGACGTTGAAATCGAAGACATAGATAATGCAATGGATCAAGTTCTTTTTCCCGTACCAGTTGAAGAACCAGAAAATGAGTTTGAGGAGCCGAGAACCAAAGATTTTTCTACAGATTCCGCAGATTCTGATGATCAGTTTGAGGATGCCATTGTGAATGATGATACTATTGCAGTGCAAATTGAACCACAAAGAAAAAGGGGTCGACCGATTGGATCGAAGTCATATCAAAATGAAAGCTGCCCAACGGATCGCGTGTTACGAGATAAAACCGCACGTATAACTGCAATGAAGGTTTCCTTAGAGCCCACATCGTTTGAAGATGCAATTGTACGAGAGGATTCCGAGTCATGGAAAAGAGCGATGGATGATGAAATGGCATCACATGTCAAAAACAAAACATGGGAACTTGAATTAGTGCAAAATAGTCAACCTATTGTCTCGTGTCGGTGGGTCTACAAGTCTAAATTACAATCGAAAGGTACGATCGAACGTTATAAGGCACGATTGGTGGCTCGAGGATTTAGTCAAACTCAAGGTATAGATTATTTTGAGACTTTTTCGCCTGTAGTACGCTATGAATCGGTAAGAACTGTTTTGGCTATAGTCGCCAAACAAGACTTAGAACTGGTGCAATTTGACGTAAAGACAGCCTTTCTTAATAGTCCACTTGAAGAAGAGATTTACATGCAGCAACCACAAGGATATGATGATGGATCCGGTCGTGTTTGTCGACTGAAGAAATGTATTTATGGGCTCAAACAGGCATCCAGGAATTGGAATGACAGATTCAATAAATTTGTAGTCTCTTATGGTTTTCTGCAATCGCAATCAGATCCGTGTATTTTTATAAAAGGAGCTGGCACGCAAGATTGCATCATTTTGTGTTTGTATGTGGACGATGG
>CAWZZZ010000179.1:147920-232103 GCA_963966595.1 Physocephala rufipes
ACCCGTCGGGGGAGGAGAGCAGGAACACGAGCCAACAAATAACCACCAAGACAGTGTGCCAAACCTACAACAACAGCAGTTAACAACTCATATTAAGGATCTGATGGAGACGACCTTACTTGAATTCGAAGGAACAAACCCTACCTGTAGACCAAAAATACCTAAGGTTAACTCATCAAAAAAGCTAGCCAAAATAGTCGACACAATCAATACCATCATCCTCCCGCAATATATTAGCAAAGCATCAAACCTGACTGACTTCCACTTGCTGATCTACTGCAGTGCGGTCGTTGCAGCAAAAGGAGTGGGGCTAAAATTAATTAGTGCAGAGGTAGGACCGCAACGGAAAAATGAAAAACCTTTCCCGAAATGGGAAACAAGACTTAAGCGAAGCATTAAAAGCCTCAGAGCAGATATAGGCCGGCTCACGGAATACGTGAGAGGAACAAGATCTAAAAAACTAGAGAAAGTTAAGAGGAAGTTAATGCGAAGGTATAGCACACATTCCCGATACGGTGAACAAAACGCTGATGTTGAAAGCTGTCTTGACACAATGAAGCAAAAGCTATCAGTGTTATCAGCGCGGCTCCGAAAATACAAAGCCAGCGACTATCGGAAGAAAAGTAACATGCTATTCATCCAAAACGAGCGGGCCTTCTACCGAAAATTGGGGGAAAACAACGCATACGCCAGTACAAGGTACCCGTCTCAGCAGGAGGTCCAAGGTTTCTGGGAGGAGCAACTCTCTGTCGCAAGAGAGTTTAACTCCAGAGGACGCTGGCTACATGATGAAGCACTAAATATGCAACAAATTGAACAGAAACAGCAGGAAGCCATCACAACGGAGGATGTAAGTGAAGTCACAAAATCAATGCCAAACTGGAAGAGTCCGGGCCCAGATAAGGTACAAAATTTCTGGCTGAAGAAATTTACGTGCACTTGGGCAAAATTGAGCCTACTCATTAACGAAACCATAGACGAGCCACTAAAAATGCCTGAATTTCTCTCGCATGGAGTAACGTATCTGCTCCCAAAAGATAAGGCAAATTCTCATGATCCAACAAAGTACAGGCCCATTACGTGTCTCCCAACATTATACAAAGTAATAACGTCATGCATAGCCAAGAGAATATACGAGCATTGTGAAAGTAATAATCTTATCACAGTTCAGCAAAACGGTTGCAGAAGAGGATCTAAAGGATGCAAAGAGCAACTGATAATTGACTCAGTGGTTAGCAACCAAGCGATCACAAAAGTCCGTAACCTTTATACAGCATATATAGATTACAAAAAAGCATTCGACTCCGTTCCACATGACTGGCTTTTGAAAGTACTTGAATTGTACAAAATTGATCCGAAGTACATAAGCTACCTCAAACATGTAATGACAAACTGGAGCACGGAAATGTACTTAAATACGCCCAGCGGAGCAATAAAAACTTCCAAAATAAACATTAGAAGAGGAATTTTCCAAGGTGACTCATTGAGCCCACTCTGGTTCATATTAGCAATGAACCCAATGTCCTCTAGCCTGAATACCACCGGCTACGGCTTTGCCATCAAGAAGGGTGCTAGAGAGCTTTACCGTCTATCTCATCTACTATACATGGATGATATAAAAATTTACGCAGGCAAGCCCTCACAGCTCGAGCAGCTTCTCAAAATTGTGGAAACATTCTCCAAAGACATAGGTATGGAATTTGGGCTCGATAAATGCCGTACTCTACGAATTATACGAGGGAAATTACAGGTTGAGGATTTTCAGCTATCTGATGGTCAGTCTATTCAGGCGATGATTGAAAACGAAACATACAAATACCTCGGAATCAAGCAAGCAAAAAACATACCCCACGTAAGAGTCAAGGAAGAGATAACAAAATTATTCACTAAAAGAGTTAAGCTTGTCTCCAAGTCAGCCTTAAATAGCAAGCACCTCTTCAAAGCTTTAAATACCTACGCCATCCCCGTACTAGGCTACTCATTTGGTATAGTGCGCTGGACTCCAACAGACGTGGACACATTGGAAAGAAAAATACGAACTCTCTTGTCTAAAGAGCGCAAGCATCATCCGAAATCGGCCATTGAGAGAATGACGTTACCTCGACATATGGGAGGGCGAGGGCTTATCGACATCGGAAATCTGCTGGAAACTCAGAAGGCATCACTGCGGGAATACTTCCTCGAAAAGTCCGCAGCATCTGACCTTCACCGAGCTGTATGCCTAGCGGACGAGAATACCCCACTAGGTCTGGCCCAACCAGATTATCAAAGTGCCGCGGTAACAAACAAAGACAAAATTGATCGCTGGATGAGCAAGCCCCTTCACGGAAAACATATTAATGCTATAAGTCAGCCCAACGTCGATATGAAAGCGTCGAACTACTGGCTAACAGCAGGGAGCCTGTTCCCCGAAACTGAAGGGCACATGATCGCCATACAGGACCAAGTCATTCCCACAAGGAGTTACCTGAGAAAGATAGTCGGAGACAGAGCTGTTCCGAGTGACTTCTGTCGATACGGCTGTGACGCGGCAGAAAGTATAGGGCATGTAATATCTGGTTGCGCGCGCTTCTCGGCAAACGAATATAAACGAAGACATGACGCAATAGCGAAAATTATACACTTAGAACTTGCGCTCAAACACAACTTAATGAGCGATAGGGAAGCCTACTACGCGTACAAGCCATTAAGCCTACTGGAAGATGAGAGTTCCCGTTTGTACTGGGACAGGACACTGCTCACGGACCACAGCGTCACGCATAACCGACCCGATATAGTTCTCTTCGACAAAAAAACAAGCAGAGTAGCTTTAATAGACATAGCAGTACCGAACACCAAAGCTCTCCAGGAAAAGTTTGCTGAAAAGATATCAAAATATGCGCAACTTATTGAGCCCATAAAAAGACAATGGAAGGTAAGGGAAGTAAGAATAGTCCCGCTGATTATATCAAGTACTGCAGTCATACCACACAATCTCCTCGAGGGCCTGGATAAGCTTGGCCTGAACCCGAACTTATATAATTCCATTCGAGATCCAAAAAGCCGCAGCGATGGCAACCACAAGAATTGTGCGCCGTTTCTTGGATTCTGTTTAGTCAATTGTGCATTTCACCAAAGCATCAATGACATCCCTTTGATAGAAGTATCTGGGATAGGTGAACAACCAGCAACTATGCTGAGAAATATAAAATAATAATAATAATAATAATAATAATTTTTTTTTTTTGCGGGTGAGGAGGAAACTGCCTAACGCATCATCAAAGCCGTCGTCACGGACTTTGGATATGTGCGGCTTGCACGCACTAAAAACCCCCTCTTTCTTGAGCCTGATTCCACCCTGGGACCACTTTCGTATTACTTCAGGATGGGACTCACGAAAAATGTCCTACTGGACTTCCCTCGTTGCACCTGCGTCCAGGTCCCGCTTTTTTGAGCGCAATATTGCTTCAATGTATTTCGCTACATGCTGCCAATTTTCTTCACATGTAAGCATGGTCGCGATGATATTTTCTGCTGTGAGGGTTCCGACAAGTTGTTCTAACATGCTCCTCTGTAATTTCCACCTATCGCATTTAAAGAATGTATGTTCCGCATCGTCAATGTCGTTTTCGCAGTATATACATTCTGGCCTCTCAACTTTGCCCACGCGGTACAGATATTTGCAGAAATATCCGTGTCCTGACAGCATCTGAGTGACGTAGTAATCAACTTCTCCGAAATCTCTATTTACCCAGCTCGAAAGTTCTGGGATTAATCTGGCAGTCCATCTGCCGTTCTGTTCGGAGCTCCATCGATTTTGCCACGTTAACATAGTCAAACGTCTGATTTCATCCGGTGATGGGCCTGAGTTTTGCTCCTTCTTAAGCATCCACAATCTCTTCCTTTCGCTTGCTAGTAGATCTATAGGGGGACTGCTGCTAATTACTAATATAGCCGCCTGTGATACCGTACGATAAGAACACGCCACGCGTAGGGTAGCAGTTCGCTGCACCGCGTCTAAAATCTTTTTTCGCGATTTAGCCTTAAGTGCATCGGACCAAATTTCGCTTCCATAGAGTAAAGCAGAGATCGTCACTGACATGAGTAGCTTCCTCTTTTTTTGTGTGGGGCCGCCAGTGTTGGCCATTAATCTGCTGATTGATGCTGTAATCTGAGCGGCCTTTTTAGCCGCATGTTGGATTTGCGCCCAGAAGGAAAGTCTGGAATCGAGCCTTACTCCTAAATAGTTTACAACTTTTTGCGTTTGAAAAATTTCTGTGCCTACTCTTATATCAACTTCTAGTTCTATGTGTTTCTTTGTTAACAAAAGGAGCTCTGTCTTCTCAGTTGCTAAGTTTAGCCCATGAGTCTCGAGCCACGCTCTCGTTTTAATCATCACCTGATTTAATTTTCTTTGCGCTTCAGATAGATTTCGGGCAGTAATCACCGCTGCAATATCATCTGCGTATCCAACTAAAAACGTGTCGTCTGGCATTTGTATGGACAAGATTTCATCGTAGTTTGCTTTCCACAGGTCTGGGCCAAGTATTGATCCCTGCGCTACCCCAGAGAAAAGGTTTTTGGTCTGGTATCCTGTGGTAGTTTCATAAAGAAGTTTCCGATTACTCAAGTAACTTCGTATAATCCTTCTAAGATACAGCGGTATTTGGTACCTGTTCTCTAACGCGTTAATTATGTCAGCCCAACTAGCAGTATTGAAAGCATTTTTAACGTCTAAGGTGGCGAGGAGAACAATGCGCCGGGAGTAGTGGTTTCCCCTCCACGCAGCGTCAACAGCTTTTATAACGACTTCTATGGCTCCGAAAGTTGTTCTGCCTGGCCTAAAACCATGTTGTTTATCCGAGAATCCACCAGCGTCTATTATTGATTGCTGGAGCCTCGGTTTTATAAGGCGTTCTAGTAATTTGCCAGCTGTATCAAGCATGCATAATGGGCGATATGCCGATGGGGAATCTGGATTTCCTTTCCCTTTGCTTATGAGTATCAGCCTTTGGCGTTTCCATATCTCAGGGAAGTAACCTTCTGATAAGCAGGCGTTGAATATGCTAAGTAGAGCAGGTGCACGTGTGTTTGCCATTAGTTTGAGAACTTCGTACGGGATGCCATCTGGGCCTGGAGTCTTGTTGTTCTTCAACGAATTTGTAGCCACCCTGAGTTCATCTTCAGTGAACGGCGGCGGAGCTTCAAGATTATTTACCCCGATCTCAGGAGAAGCGCAATTACAAGTCGGGAAGAGAGTATCAACTACTTGCGCCATTTTATGTGCATCAAAGATGACCGGCTGTGTTCTAGCTCCTAGTTTTTTCATGACAATTTTGTAGCCAAGGCCCCAGGGATCTTTATTTAAATCCTCCCGTAATTCTTGCCATTTTTCCTTCTTTTTGGTGGTGATAGCGAGCTTTAAGTCTCTTTTTGACTTCTTGTAGGTTTCTTTTTCACTTATGGCCGCGTTTGAGCGCCTGGCTCTTGTATACAACCTTCTATTGTGCATGCATGAAGCTCGGAGTTGAGCTATTTCCTCTGTCCACCAGTAGGCACTTCTTTTGTTTCTTCCCCTCTTTATTTTCGGCATTGCTTTGTTGCAGGCGCGCGTTATGCATTCCATTGTACACTTGACCTTACTTCTGACATCCTCCGCGCAAACTGCTCTGGCAATATTTGCGTCGAACTCGGTCAGGAATATTTCAGAGTTTAATTTGGAGGTATTCCAAATACGAATGCTTTGTTTCCGCGATGGTTGATTGTCAAGTTGCGAATTTGCGATGCGGAATGTGATATACTGGTGATCGCTACCAGTGTAGTCTTCCAGTACTTTCCAGGATAGGAGCATGGGAGCTAATTTATCAGTTACGAAAGTGATATCCGGAATAGTGCCCTCGCAACCGGACCTTCTGAACGTTGGTACACTTCCTACATTAGCGACTAAGAGTCCCAGTCGTGCGGCCATATCTAGCACTCTCCTTCCACGGGAATTTGTAAATGATGAGCCCCATTCCACGGCTTTAGAGTTAAAATCCCCAGCTATAATTTGCTTTTCCCCGATTTCTTTCGCCGAGTCTTCGATCGCGTTTAGTTTTCCTACGAACTCGTCCACATTGTCACTTGGAGTTAGGTAACAGCTCATCAGTGTGCAATGCCAGCCTTTGACCCAGACAAAACCATTCCCATTTCCTGAGTCTTTGGGGAGAAATTTTGAATTTGCTGGAACCCAAATAGCAGCAGTCCCAGATGTGTCCTCGTACCACATGCCGCTACATTTCTTCCGGTATTGTTCGCTGATAACTACTACGTCGACTCCTTGGTCCAAAATTAGCTGATCGAGTAGGGCATCAGCGGTGTTACTTCTGTGCATGTTTGCTTGCAACACCTTCATTTTGTTTTGACTTTGTTAAACGTCTGACATTTGTAGGAACCCAGGATGTGATCCAACGATAAGATACCTGCTTCGTTGCACAGACAGCACTTCGGAGGCATGGTACACTCCTTCATCTCATGTCCAGGTTCGGAGCACCGTATACATAGACCTTGTCCCCTTCTATCAGGGCCAGTACACTTCCAAGCGTGGTGGCCGGGGCCAAAACATCGGAAACATCGCTTAATGTCCGGTTGTAGCCTCATCCTGCAGTTTATCCACCCGATTAAAATGCGGCCGCAATTTAGGAGTCTATTTGCGCTCTCTGTTGATAAAGTCACATAAGCTTTGCATTGTTCTCTATTGTTTGGTGTACTGATGTTAATTTTTATATCTTCCAGGCTGTCGCTTAGTGTTTTTTTTAACGCTTCCTGTATTTCTTCCCGGGTGGTGACCGAGTCTAGATCCCGGATCTCGATTGTAGACTTCGGCCTTAGGTCAGTTACGGCTGCTATTTGCTGGAAATTCTTCTGTAGGTCCTCACTAAAGCTTGGCCCTACCTTAGTGCCTCTCTCAAATTCCAGGAGTAGGGCTCCCGTTCTTGTTTTCCGAATTGCTCTCACTTTTGGTCGGGCATCTCCTATGTTTATTTTATTTCGTAGGTTTCGGAGAACATCCGCATAACTGTGGCCTTTTTCTGGTTTAATGAGGACAGCGTCTGGTCGTATTTTTGCCCCGCTTATGTTGCCCGTTTTTTGTTTGTCAGTGTTGGAGCGCTTCGCCACCAGTTCTGCCTTTTCCGGAACTTCATTTGTATTTTCCCTTTGTCGGTTCTTTTCTTTGCTGCTAGTTACCGTCTGCCACTTTCCTGTTTCGGATTCGCGGTGCTTTTTACAAGGCTCTGAGCTAGCAGGGCTGGAGGCTACTCGTTTCTGACTTGTCGCTGTAGGAAATTGGGGTTGCCTTGTGGAGACTTCTTCTGTCGTCGAAGATGATACCCTACGATGTCCGGGCGGTTTCTCTGCCAGTTTCCAGTTTCGCCTGTAATCTGTGGCGATGTCCAAGAGCTCATCTATTTCGGAGATACCGTTTTTTATGTCCATACTCGTGTTTCTCTGTTTAGAGATCGCACTTTTCATTTTTCGGAGCACACTTCTGATTTTCTCTATTTCGTCCTCCTCCGCTGCTCTCATTTTAAATATAAATTCTTGCTTAGGAGAGCTCTTTCTATTAATACTCTGCCTACTTACAGAGGGGATGGGGTCGTCGTTTTTCTGAACTACATTTTTTGGTGCACCAGAAAATTGTATGTTCCTTGGTGTTTCAGCAGCTCCAGTCTCCTGCTGGCGAGTTACCGTCGGTGTTTCCGCGGGCGATCGTAGAAGCCTTGTGCTTCTTTTGAAAACAAAGGTTTCTTCGTCTGTGTTGCCAATTTCTTTCGGTATATCCGCAGATTGGGAGGTCCAACTCTGACCCGATATTTGTTGTTGGGTTTGTTTTTGTGGTTGTTGTTGGTTTTGTTTTTGAGACATTTCTATTTTTTTGGGTCCCCGCTTCAAGCCGCTATCTCCGCCCGATTGTACAGTCACCCTTTTGAGTCCCCGTGGTTATCTATGCAAAGCAGGGAGGCCACGCGAGGGTTGACACTGCTCCTTATGAGATACAGTGTTCAGAGCCAGGACGGGCGCTAGTCAGGAGCGTTTCTCAACTGAGCCTGTACCACCAACTCAATGATGACGGACTTCGAACGTACTTGAAGACCCGCCACGGTTTTAACGGGACGGAAGGCAGCTACAGCATTAACCCAGGAGCCATTTTCGCAAAATACCACTTTTACGTACTGAGGTCCTAGAATACTACAGCTGTCAGCCCAAGACATACTAATCCAGATCGTATATACAAATCGTAATCCTATGAGTAGGTCCAAGTCGTCAAAAAAGAAATCTGCCTGGTGTTTAGATGCGTCTCGTTTATCAAGTTTTTAGAGACAGCGTCTCGTTTTCTTTAATCATATGGGGCTATTTCGTTTTTCATGTAACATCCTTCTGTTCTTGTTGAGTCTCTTCCCTCGTTGCCACTTTTTATGATAGCGGGGGGCACTTACTTAAAAGACGGTGCCTGCTCGTCTTGTCACAAGTGCTTCTCTGAGTTTGCTGAACTTTTAATTCGCACTCTCTACACCTATCGCTCGAGGTCGGGGGCTACTTATTTGATATTCGTAGCTAACCTATTCAGAGATAGGCCGTCCACAATCCGCCACCTGTGACCCCCGCGGTAGCCTGAGCTCAGCCCCGCGATAATAATAATAATAATAATAATAATAATAATAATAATAATAATAATAATAATAATAATAATAATAATAATAATAATAATAATAATAATAATAATAATAATAATAATAATAATAATAATAATAATAATAATAATAATAATAATAATAATAATAATAATAATAATAATAATAATAATAATAATAATAATAATAATAATAATAATAATAATAATAATAATAATAATAATAATAATAATAATAATAATAATAATAATAATAATAATAATAATAATAATAATAATAATAATAATAATAATAATAATAATAATAATAATAATAATAATAATAATAATAATAATAATAATAATAATAATAATAATAATAATAATAATAATAATAATAATAATAATAATAATAATAATAATAATAATAATAATAATAATAATAATAATAATAATAATAATAATAATAATAATAATAATAATAATAATAATAATAATAATAATAATAATAATAATAATAATAATAATAATAATAATAATAATAATAATAATAATAATAATAATAATAATAATAATAATAATAATAATAATAATAATAATAATAATAATAATAATAATAATAATAATAATAATAATAATAATAATAATAATAATAATAATAATAATAATAATAATAATAATAATAATAATAATAATAATAATAATAATAATAATAATAATAATAATAATAATAATAATAATAATAATAATAATAATAATAATAATAATAATAATAATAATAATAATAATAATAATAATAATAATAATAATAATAATAATAATAATAATAATAATAATAATAATAATAATAATAATAATAATAATAATAATAATAATAATAATAATAATAATAATAATAATAATAATAATAATAATAATAATAATAATAATAATAATAATAATAATAATAATAATAATAATAATAATAATAATAATAATAATAATAATAATAATAATAATAATAATAATAATAATAATAATAATAATAATAATAATAATAATAATAATAATAATAATAATAATAATAATAATAATAATAATAATAATAATAATAATAATAATAATAATAATAATAATAATAATAATAATAATAATAATAATAATAATAATAATAATAATAATAATAATAATAATAATAATAATAATAATAATAATAATAATAATAATAATAATAATAATAATAATAATAATAATAATAATAATAATAATAATAATAATAATAATAATAATAATAATAATAATAATAATAATAATAATAATAATAATAATAATAATAATAATAATAATAATAATAATAATAATAATAATAATAATAATAATAATAATAATAATAATAATAATAATAATAATAATAATAAAATAATAATAATAATAATAATAATAATAATAATAATAATAATAATAATAATAATAATAATAATAATAATAATAATAATAATAATAATAATAATAATAATAATAATAATAATAATAATAATAATAATAATAATAATAATAATAATAATAATAATAATAATAATAATAATAATAATAATAATAATAATAATAATAATAATAATAATAATAATAATAATAATAATAATAATAATAATAATAATAATAATAATAATAATAATAATAATAATAATAATAATAATAATAATAATAATAATAATAATAATAATAATAATAATAATAATAATAATAATAATAATAATAATAATAATAATAATAATAATAATAATAATAATAATAATAATAATAATAATAATAATAATAATAATAATAATAATAATAATAATAATAATAATAATAATAATAATAATAATAATAATAATAATAATAATAATAATAATAATAATAATAATAATAATAATAATAATAATAATAATAATAATAATAATAATAATAATAATAATAATAATAATAATAATAATAATAATAATAATAATAATAATAATAATAATAATAATAATAATAATAATAATAATAATAATAATAATAATAATAATAATAATAATAATAATAATAATAATAATAATAATAATAATAATAATAATAATAATAATAATAATAATAATAATAATAATAATAATAATAATAATAATAATAATAATAATAATAATAATAATAATAATAATAATAATAATAATAATAATAATAATAATAATAATAATAATAATAATAATAATAATAATAATAATAATAATAATAATAATAATAATAATAATAATAATAATAATAATAATAATAATAATAATAATAATAATAATAATAATAATAATAATAATAATAATAATAATAATAATAATAATAATAATAATAATAATAATAATAATAATAATAATAATAATAATAATAATAATAATAATAATAATAATAATAATAATAATAATAATAATAATAATAATAATAATAATAATAATAATAATAATAATAATAATAATAATAATAATAATAATAATAATAATAATAATAATAATAATAATAATAATAATAATAATAATAATAATAATAATAATAATAATAATAATAATAATAATAATAATAATAATAATAATAATAATAATAATAATAATAATAATAATAATAATAATAATAATAATAATAATAATAATAATAATAATAATAATAATAATAATAATAATAATAATAATAATAATAATAATAATAATAATAATAATAATAATAATAATAATAATAATAATAATAATAATAATAATAATAATAATAATAATAATAATAATAATAATAATAATAATAATAATAATAATAATAATAATAATAATAATAATAATAATAATAATAATAATAATAATAATAATAATAATAATAATAATAATAATAATAATAATAATTTTTTTTTTTTTTTTTTTTTTTGACGGGTGAGGCGGGAAAAATACCTTCGTATCATATAGCGACCGTCGTCGCTACGTATGTGGTGTATCCACTAAAAAACCCCCCTCTTCACCTGGGATCTCTCTATCCTGGAACCGCTCTCGCATTACTTCGGGATAGAGACCCCATGAGGTCCCATATGGGACGATTCTACTCTCCTGCGTCCAGGTCCGTCATAATAAACACCTCACTTGTTATTTCGTCTGTTACTTTATGCTATCGCCATGGCTGCTGTCTCCAGATCCTTTTTCTTTTGCCTAAGAAGGTTTTCAGTGTATCTTGTCACTGTGGCCCACGCAAGTTGATCCGAGATCATTTTGTTTATAACGGTTTCTGGTTCAAAGGGACCAAATTGAGATTCTAATATATGCCGGTTGGCGCTCCATCGTGGACACCGGAAGAATGTATGTTCTACATCATCTGGTTCTACGCAGTATATACAGTTTGGGCTTGGAACCTTACGTATGGAATGCAGGAACTTTGCAAAATATCCATGCCCACTTAAAAATTGCGTTAAATAATAATCCACTTCTCCGTGTGTTCTTTCTACCCAGGGTGCGAGTTGTGGGATCAGTCTCGCAGTCCATCTCCCCCTGGCGTCCGCTTCCCACCTTTGCTGCCAGCTATTCATCATGCGCCTTCTGGCCGCCTCCTTAGCAAGTTTTATCCCAAGTTGGTTCCGAGTCTGCCATATCTCTTGGCGTTCAATAGCGAGGAGGTCGATCGGCGCTGTTGAAGCCAGCACGAGAACAGCCGGCTCGGACACCGTTCTGTAGGCGCAGGTGATTCTTAGTGCGCTTCTTCTTTGAATGCTGGTTATCCTTTTGCAGTATTTCTTAAATCTTAGGGCTGTGGCCCATACCTCCGCGCCATATAGTAAGGTTGATTGAACTACCATCATGAGAAGACGTCTCTTACTTGTCTTCGGGCCATTTACATTTGCCATGAGCCGGCTTAGCATTTGGACCCTTTTTGCTGCTTTATCAGCTACTTCCTGTATGTGTCTCCAGAAGTTTAGCTTCCTATCCAAATTAACTCCGAGATATTTCAGAACGCTGGATGTGACAATTTCAGCCTGGTCTATTCGCCACTTCATAGCATCAGTTTGACGCTTTCGCGTGAAAACGAGAATCTCCGTCTTGTGGTCCGCTAAACTTAATCCATGTCTCGTCATCCATGCTTTGATACGTCGCAGCGCTTGATTTATTTTAAACTGAGCAACCTTGGCGTTACGAGCTACTATAACCACTGCTACATCATCTGCATAGCAGATTAGATTGGTATTTTCTGGCATTTCCATCCGCAGCATGCTGTCATACTGGATATTCCATAAATCTGGCCCGAGTATGGATCCCTGTGCCGCGCCCGCTGTCACTTTTCTCTCCTTTCTTCCATCGTCCGTGTCGTATTGCAAAACGCGTTCGCTGAGATAGCTTTCTATCATGCGCATGAGATAAAGAGGTAGGCGGAAGTCTTCTTGAAGCGCCCTCAACATGGCACTCCACCTAACGGAGTTGAAGGCATTCTTTACATCCAGAGTCATTAGGAGTGTTATTTTTCCGGAAGGAACATTTCCGTCCTGGGCTCTCTCTGCTATTTGAATTACATCTTGGATTGCATTTATCGTAGAGTGACCTTTCCTAAAACCGTGCTGTTTTTCGGATAAGCCTCCCGCATCATTTACTGCGGAGAGAATCCGTGGTTGCAGTAGCTTTTCCAGCACTTTGCCGGCGACGTCTAACATACATAGCGGCCTATATGAAGACGCAAGAGTTCCTCCTGTTTTGCCTTTACTAACTAAGACCAAGCGGGCCCTCTTCCAGATTGAGTTGAATACTCCTGATACTAAGCACTCGTTGTACATATCAAGCAGGAGAGTCGGATTAGCTTTTAGTGCTGCTTTTAACGCCTCTGCAGGTATCCCATCTGGTCCTGAGGCCTTATTATTTCTCAGGGAGCCTACAGCAGTTTGAAGCTCAGTTTCGATGCATTACACGCACGGGTTATTAGATCCATAGTCCGAGCGACACGTGCGTTTGCGGCGTCCCTACCATCTTGTTCGACATTCGCGTTTATTTCCAAAGCACCGCGGTTTAGTTCATATGCAAACTTTGTGAAATCCATAGCCTTGGGGTTCCATCGTGGCAACTTAGTCTGTTTGCGGTTTTGCTGTCTTTTCTCAGCGAGTACATAAAATTCTATATATTGGTGATCGCTGCCCGTGAAGTCTTCAATTACCCTCCAATCCTTGATTTTCGCAGTTAAGTTCTCCGTAGCAAAGGTGACATCTGGTATCGTTTGCTGGTATCCTGCCCTCCGGAAAGTAGATGTGTTTCCAATATTCTGTACGATTAATTCCGTTCTGGCTGTCATTTCCAGAATCCGTTTGCCTCGTGAATCCGGCTGAGTCATACCCCATTCTAAAGAATCCATCTGACGCAGTATATCTTCCAGATTGTCAAGTTTGTTTTGGAACTCGGCGATAGACTCATTTGGCGTAAAGTAGCAACTTACGTAAACGATCCCTGCCGTTCTGATCCATACAAAACCGTCTTCAGCGCCCTGTTCTTCGATATGGTATTTCCCAATATCAGGAATCCAAATTGCTGCTGTTCTTGATTTGTCCGCAAACCATCCGACAGCTTCTCTGTTACGATACTGCTCACTTATAAGTACGATATTGATGTTTCTTTCGTATATAAGCTGGCTTAAAAGAGTGTCCGCTGTTTTGCTTCTGTTTATATTACATTGCAGTATTTTTATCATTGTGCTTTTGCTTTTGCTTCAATGAGCGCATTTCGAAACACCGCGCATCTTCCAGACCCCGCTATGTGGTGTAAATTTTCTTCATCTGTCGCACTTTCTGCGCATAATATACAACGAGGATTTTCGGTACAAGTTTTAGCATTGTGACCGTCTCTCCCGCACCTGTAACATATCTTGCTGCGATCCGCTCCCTTGCAATCTCGGGATTGGTGCCCATAACCCAGGCATCTAAAGCATCGGATCACTACCGTACGTCTGCGAACCGGACAGAAGACCCATCCGATTTTTATACGTCCGGCCTTTAAAATAATAGCCGCATCCTTTTCGTCGGAATGGATAAGCGCCGTTCTCTGGCCCCTGCTGTTCGGGTTTGTGAGGATCACTTTAAAGTCCCTTTTGGCGCCGACTACGTCCTCTATTGCGTTTTCGACATCTTCCACAGAGGTGACACAATCTATTTCGCGAATTTCGAGGCTAGCTTTTGGAGTTACGGTCCTTACTTGACCTGCCTGGCCAACAGCATTCTTTAAAGCAGTACTAAAAAGCTCCTTCTTCCCATTTTCCATTCCCTTCTGGAGTTCGACTAGCACTGAGCCTGTTTTGGTTTGCCTTATAGTACGGACACTCGCCCCGCAGTCGTCTGGGTTTACTTTACTGCGTATATCTTTCACAATGTCTGCGAAAAGTTTACCGCCAATTGGTTTTATGATTACTGCGTCCGGCTTAACTCTTACGGCTTTAGGGCCTTTTTTTGAGGACAATAGCGTTTTGGGGTCATTCTGGATTCCTCGTCTCATTTGAGAGGCCGCTTCTGCGTTCTTAACTTTTGTCCTCATGGCAGATATGGATCTTGAATTGCCCTCTTGAATATCCTCGGAAAGATACTTTTTCCGACGGCGCTTTTGGGAGTACACCACCTGTTTCCAGTTGTCGTGCTGTTTATCAGTCTCCTCACCTTTGGCTTTCTTCTCGCCATAATTCTTTTCCGGGGGACTATTTGCCGGTCTTTTGGTACTCCCCGGCAATTGCGATTCCGCTGATGCTGTAAGTTTTTTATCAGCCCTTATTTCGTACGAGGTTTTCTCCGAGATATTCTTCACTCGCGCGTTACTTTCCATGGCTAGCCAATTTCGTCTACAGTTCCATATTACGTCGATCAGCTCTTCAAGTTCGGAGATCCCGTCCTTGATATCAACGCTGACATTTCTCTGCTTATTAGAAGCTTTTTTCATCCTTTGTAGGATAGTATGGGCAGCTGTTAAACATCCTTCTTCAGTTTTCCTCATTTTCAGTATGTACTCGCGTCGGGGGGAGCTAGGGATATATCCCGGGTGTGCGCTTTTGTGGGGTTGTTCTGAAGATGAAACTTCCCCTCGTCTTTTGTTAGAAGTTCCCACTGGTGTAATATCTTCGGTCAGGATACAATTTACAGGCGTGTCATTTGCGCTCGTTTCCTCTGGCCCCATGTTATCAATTCTTTTTGAGGGCGGAGTGCGCTTAATCAAGCTACGCTTTTCGAATGGGTGTTCTTGTTTTTCACCCAGCAGTGCCTTGACTTGTCCGTCATTTAGGATGTTTAATCCTGCTTGCATCTGTATCTCACTCGCAGTAGAGAGTATCTCGCATCTCGTTTCCTTTTCCTTTCTGCTAGGAGAGCTCGACCTCAGAAAACCTCCCAGTTGCTGCTGTTGTTGTGAGTTACTTCGTGTTACTTCGTGTAAATTACTTCGTGTTTGTTTTTGTTGTTCCATGTGTATGCATTTTGGGTCCCCGCTTCAAGCCGCTATCTCCGCTCGATTGTACAGTCGCCTTGTTTTGTCCCCGTGGTTATCTATGCAAAGCAGGGAGGCCACGCGAGGGTTGACACTGTTCCTTATGAGACACAGTGTTCAGAGCCAGGACAGGCATTAGTCAGGAGCATTTCTCAACTGAGCCTGTACCACCAACTTAATGGTGACGTAGCATCGAACGTACTTGAAGCCCCGCCACAGTTTTAACGGGACGGAGGCAGCTACAGCATTAGCCTGAAAGCCATTTCCGCAAGATGTCACTCGTGCGTACTCAGGTAACAGAATACTGCAGCTGTCAGCTCATAGCAAACCTAATCATATAGTGTAAACAGATCTTAAGTCCTAGGTAATATCCGGGTCGTCAATTTTGTTCCTTCCGAGTTTTTATGCCTAGTGGCAAGGCCGCTGCTCGCATTAGTTAGCAAAAGGGCGGGTGCCCTTTGGCCGTCCAGGG
Source organism: Physocephala rufipes (assembly GCA_963966595.1). Lineage (NCBI taxonomy): Eukaryota > Metazoa > Arthropoda > Insecta > Diptera > Conopidae > Physocephala > Physocephala rufipes. Next base: position 164,476 of record CAWZZZ010000179.1, read on the forward strand.
GTTACCACGAGGAGGTTGCGAGTCAACAGTTGGTCCGAGCAGAGGCCAGGATCGTTCTGGACTTCGCCAGGTTGAAGACTATCAGAAAACTTTAACTTTTACTTAATAATAATAATAATAATAATAATAATAATAATAATAATAATAATAATAATAATAATAATAATAATAATAATAATAATAATAATAATAATAATAATAATAATAATAATAATAATAATAATAATAATAATAATAATAATAATAATAATAATAATAATAATAATAATAATAATAATAATAATAATAATAATAATAATAATAATAATAATAATAATAATAATAATAATAATAATAATAATAATAATAATAATAATAATAATAATAATAATAATAATAATAATAATAATAATAATAATAATAATAATAATAATAATAATAATAATAATAATAATAATAATAATAATAATAATAATAATAATAATAATAATAATAATAATAATAATAATAATAATAATAATAATAATAATAATAATAATAATAATAATAATAATAATAATAATAATAATAATAATAATAATAATAATAATAATAATAATAATAATAATAATAATAATAATAATAATAATAATAATAATAATAATAATAATAATAATAATAATAATAATAATAATAATAATAATAATAATAATAATAATAATAATAATAATAATAATAATAATAATAATAATAATAATAATAATAATAATAATAATAATAATAATAATAATAATAATAATAATAATAATAATAATAATAATAATAATAATAATAATAATAATAATAATAATAATAATAATAATAATAATAATAATAATAATAATAATAATAATAATAATAATAATAATAATAATAATAATAATAATAATAATAATAATAATAATAATAATAATAATAATAATAATAATAATAATAATAATAATAATAATAATAATAATAATAATAATAATAATAATAATAATAATAATAATAATAATAATAATAATAATAATAATAATAATAATAATAATAATAATAATAATAATAATAATAATAATAATAATAATAATAATAATAATAATAATAATAATAATAATAATAATAATAATAATAATAATAATAATAATAATAATAATAATAATAATAATAATAATAATAATAATAATAATAATAATAATAATAATAATAATAATAATAATAATAATAATAATAATAATAATAATAATAATAATAATAATAATAATAATAATAATAATAATAATAATAATAATAATAATAATAATAATAATAATAATAATAATAATAATAATAATAATAATAATAATAATAATAATAATAATAATAATAATAATAATAATAATAATAATAATAATAATAATAATAATAATAATAATAATAATAATAATAATAATAATAATAATAATAATAATAATAATAATAATAATAATAATAATAATAATAATAATAATAATAATAATAATAATAATAATAATAATAATAATAATAATAATAATAATAATAATAATAATAATAATAATAATAATAATAATAATAATAATAATAATAATAATAATAATAATAATAATAATAATAATAATAATAATAATAATAATAATAATAATAATAATAATAATAATAATAATAATAATAATAATAATAATAATAATAATAATAATAATAATAATAATAATAATAATAATAATAATAATAATAATAATAATAATAATAATAATAATAATAATAATAATAATAATAATAATAATAATAATAATAATAATAATAATAATAATAATAATAATAATAATAATAATAATAATAATAATAATAATAATAATAATAATAATAATAATAATAATAATAATAATAATAATAATAATAATAATAATAATAATAATAATAATAATAATAATAATAATAATAATAATAATAATAATAATAATAATAATAATAATAATAATAATAATAATAATAATAATAATAATAATAATAATAATAATAATAATAATAATAATAATAATAATAATAATAATAATAATAATAATAATAATAATAATAATAATAATAATAATAATAATAATAATAATAATAATAATAATAATAATAATAATAATAATAATAATAATAATAATAATAATAATAATAATAATAATAATAATAATAATAATAATAATAATAATAATAATAATAATAATAATAATAATAATAATAATAATAATAATAATAATAATAATAATAATAATAATAATAATAATAATAATAATAATAATAATAATAATAATAATAATAATAATAATAATAATAATAATAATAATAATAATAATAATAATAATAATAATAATAATAATAATAATAATAATAATAATAATAATAATAATAATAATAATAATAATAATAATAATAATAATAATAATAATAATAATAATAATAATAATAATAATAATAATAATAATAATAATAATAATAATAATAATAATAATAATAATAATAATAATAATAATAATAATAATAATAATAATAATAATAATAATAATAATAATAATAATAATAATAATAATAATAATAATAATAATAATAATAATAATAATAATAATAATAATAATAATAATAATAATAATAATAATAATAATAATAATAATAATAATAATAATAATAATAATAATAATAATAATAATAATAATAATAATAATAATAATAATAATAATAATAATAATAATAATAATAATAATAATAATAATAATAATAATAATAATAATAATAATAATAATAATAATAATAATAATAATAATAATAATAATAATAATAATAATAATAATAATAATAATAATAATAATAATAATAATAATAATAATAATAATAATAATAATAATAATAATAATAATAATAATAATAATAATAATAATAATAATAATAATAATAATTTTTTTTTTTTTTTTTGTTTTACGCAGGACGATGGGAATCTTCAAAAGATACCAGATAGCCCGTACTATCCGGTATGCACGGTTCACACTGTACGCTGGAGCACCCACCGGGGTGCTCACTCGCCCTCAGACTCGCGAGACAGTGTGCCTACGTACTAAACCCACCTCCCTGTGCCACTGCAAAGGCGTATAAGCTTCCCCGGAACCGCCTAAGGGCATTACTTCGAGGAAGCGCCTAGTTCTGCAGCCTATTTCTGGCTATTCATCAATACTTATCACCGAAATGGTTGTACCTCCCTCCAAATCCCTCTGCTTTTGCCTGAGAACCGTCTCAGCAAACTTCGACATTTCTCTCCAGTTTTCCGGACTTTGCAACATCACGCTAACGACGTTGTCGGGTGTGATTTCACAGCCCACTCTTTCTATGATTCTCTCGCGTTCCGATGCCCATCTTCGGCATTCAAAGAACGTGTGGAATGCGTCGTCATTGTCAGAATCGTTATACGCGCATATGGGCTCTGACGCCTTTCTGATGCGATGAAGGAAAGCCTGGAAAAGACCATGTCCTGTTAACAACTGCGTGAGGTAATAGCCAACTTCGCCGTGCTCCCTTTGGACCCAGATGTCAATTTGGGGAATAAGCTTCCTGGTCCATCTTGTACCCGTCGTTGCTTCCCATCGGTCTTGCCACGCTTGAAAGGAGACCCTACGGGCGCCCTCGCGGGCCTCCTCTTTCCCTAGAACTGGAGCATTCTGGTGTATGAGCTGTCTCTCCCTGGCTTGTAAGTCAATAGGAATAGCTCCTGCTATAACGAGCACCGCAGCCTCCGAGACCGTGCGGTACGAGCACGCCATGCGAAGTGCGCCTCTTCGTTGCACTGCAGCCATACGTTTGCGGTATTTTTCGGCGCAAAGTGATTCGGCCCAAACCTCAGCGCCATATAGCATTATGGATTCAACAGTTTTTAGTAGAAGACGCCTTTTGGAAGGTGATGGTCCCCCCAAATTTGCCATCAACCTGCCCAGCTTCGATGATACCATGGCAGCCTTATCTGCTCTCCCCTTAATTTCCTCCCAAAAAGTTAGACGGGAATCCAACGTTACACCTAGATACCGAACTGCCCTTTTGGTTTCCACTGTCGTTTCTCCCACCTGCATGTTTCTTACAAGAGGTATGCGTTTTTTCGTCAGCAGTACAATCTCTGTTTTGGCCAGTGCAAGTTCCAGCCCGTGATCTGTCATCCAAGTGCGCACGCGACGCATGACCTGGTTGAGCCGCCACTGCATGTGGGTCATATCGCGCGCTACAATCACGGCAGCAACGTCGTCAGCGTACGCAGTCAGGAAGGACCCTTCCGGCATTTCCATCTTCAGGATCCCATCATACGTAACATTCCATATGTCGGGACCTAGAATTGATCCCTGTGCGGCTCCGGAAGAAAGTTCTTTTCGAATTTCACCATCATCTGTGTAATACACGATGAAACGATCCTTTAGGTAGTCATCTACCATCCTTAGGATATATTCGGGAACGTGGAAATCTCGTTCCATGGCTGCGAGTGCGTCACTCCACCTCACCGAGTTGAACGCGTTCTTCACGTCCAGCGTAATCAGCAAGCATATGGGGCGAGAGCGGTGGTTCCCCTGCTCCGTTTTCCTGGCGGCCCCCACGACTTCTTGAATGGCTTGGATGGTCGATCTCCCTCTTCGGAAGCCATACTGCCTCTCAGAGAGGTCTCCAGCGCTTTGCACGGCCGTGTGCAACCGAGGCCGTAATAGCTTCTCAAGCAGCTTTCCCGCTGCGTCTAGCATACACAAGGGTCTGTATGATGATGGGAGATCCACTGGCCCCTTACCTTTACCGATCAGTACGAGCTTGGCTGCCTTCCATTGGACAGGGAACTTTCCCGCCTTTAGACAAGCATTATACATTGTTAGCAAGATGTCGGGGTGAATTTCGGCTACTGCTTTCAACACCTCTGCTGGTATACCGTCTGGTCCGGGAGCCTTCCGCAACTTCATTGAACGTGAGGCAACCAAGAGTTCCTCCTTGGAGAATAACGGTACATCAAGGGCCTCCTCCGTTCTTATGCGATCTGGCCTCGGTTCGTGGACCGGGAAGAGAGCATTTACAATATGGTTTAAAGTCGCTGTATCTGTGGGGCTGGAAGCGCTAAGAGCACCCAACTTTCGCATGACAATCTTGTACCCTAGGCCCCATGGGTCTCTGTTAAGATCGTCGCACAGAACCTTCCAGCATTTGCGCTTGCTAGCGTCAATCGCCCTGCGCAGTATATGCTTTGCCGTCTTGTACTCTTCAGCCCTCAGCGTGGCATCATTATCGCGATGTCGGGCTCGGTGTGCGCGTCGTCTGAGCTCTAGGCATTTCCGTCGGAGTTCCGCGATTTCGTCTGTCCACCAGTATACAGGACGTTTGGCACCTCTCTGTCTCATCTTTGGCACCGCCTCTCGGCAAGCTCGGTGGATGGCACGCATGCCAGTGTCTATAGTTCTCATGGCTCGATGCGAGGGAGACAAGTCGGGTGGAATCCCTTCCATCGCTCTCTGACCGCGTACCAAGGCCGGAGAGAGCTTCTCGGTGTTCATCTTGGATACATTCCATTTTGGAGCTCCAGGATGCCGTTGAGCTCTGTCTGGTGTAACGCCTGCAATACAAAACGTGATGTACTGGTGATCGCTGGCTGTGTAGTCCTCAATCACCTGCCAGTGTCGAACGTGCGAGGTCAAGTTCTCCGTGGCCATAGAGATGTCAATGATGGTCTGTCGGCAACCTGGCCTTCTGAAAGTCGAGACCGACCCGGTATTCAGGACAACTAATCCAAGTCGGGACGCCATATCCATGACGTGTCCACCTCGAGTGTCGGGCCAAGATTCTCCCCATTCGAGAGCTTTTGCATTGAAGTCCCCAGCCACTATTAGCTCACCTCCTGTATTGCGACAAACGTCTTCTAGCTCCTTGAGTTTAGACCGAAAACTTTCAATGCTCTGGTTTGGTGTGAGGTAGACGCTTATATATGTAATGTCTTTGCATTTTACCCAGACAAAGCCGCTGCTTGATCCATGATTGAAAACGAAGCAACGTTGTGGGTTCAGGATCCATATCGCTGCTGTTCCAAGCACGTCAACAAACCATCCAGTTCTATCCTCGTTCCGGTACTGTTCGGAAATGATAGCAATGTCCACGTTATATTCTAGACAGATCTGTGGCAATAGGTTTTGTGCCGTTTTACTCCTGTTCAAATTACCTTGCAGAACCGTCGCCCTAATTTCCAGTGTTTCGCTCATGATCTGGCCTTTGCTAATGCTTTGCGGAAGGCATCGCACTTACCTGATCCAGCAACATGCTTTTCACTTTCGCCAGCGCAAAGGAAGCATACCGGCATTTCCACACACGTGGACGATTTGTGGCCCTCTGATCCGCACCGGTAGCAAACCTTGCTTCGATCAGGTCCCGTGCACCCATGGCTGCGGTGCCCAAAACCTAGGCATTTGTAACACCTAAGCACTATAACCCTCCTGCGGATTCTGCAGTTTACCCACCCTATTTTGACGCGAGCTGTTTGCATAAGCTTGGCGGCTGGTACTTCTTCTATTGCAACGATGGCCGCGCGTTGCTGTCGGGTATTGGCTTTGGAGAGAGTCACATGCAGATATCCTGTATATTCAGGAAGCGCCTTCCTCAGAGCCTCCTCCACCTCCTCCTTTGTTGTGCAGACATCAATGTCTCGTATTTCCAGGCTCGCATTTTGGGAGAGTTCCCTTACTTTACAATTGCTTTCAACAGCTTTTTTGACAGCGTCTGCAAAGGCGGCCTTAGCCCTTGGCGTTGATTTCCGGAGTTGAATTAAGACTGCTCCTGTTCGCGTACTTTGGACGGACTGTATATCTATGCCGACCTCTTCCGGTCTTACCGCTTTACGTACCATTCCGAGTGTTTCTGCGTAGCTCTTTCCATCTACGGATGTGATAACTATAGCATCCGCTTTAATTTTCGTGGCTGCTTTCTGCTTATTCATCCGCATCTTATGTGGAGTCAACTTGTCCTCTTTTGAAGGACAAAGGGCTGTGTCTATTTGCCTCTTTGGCATCTTCTCGTTAGTAGCTTCGGGCCTTATCTCCTTGGCTATTCGGTTACCGGTTCCGGTTTGTCTCCGACTTTTATTCCTTGCCTTAACTGTCTGCCAGACATCGTTTTTATCGCAGGGCTTCTTACCACTCGGCGTATTTGACTCCGGACTGGGTAGCGATCGTTTTGATGTTTGTGGTACGGCGCTTGGGGTAGACAGCATATAATCTTCCCTACTTGTGCTCGGAGCCTGCCTTTCTGGCCTAAAAGTTGTCCACTTTACCTCTTTTTCTTGAATAAGCCAGTTTCGCCGGTAGGTTGCAGCTAGGTCGAGGATTTCCTCCAGCTCCGCAACACCTTGTTTGACGTCTCTGGAAATATTTTTCTGTGTCTTCATAGCCGCTCTCATAGCCCGGAGGACCTTGCGGCACTCTTTTAATGCATTTTCCTCTTCACTCCTCATTTTCAGGACAAACTCCTGTCGCGGAGAAGATTGCATTCTCTTCTCATTCCGGTCCAAATCAGGGGTGTTGCTCAGTTGTTGTTGCTGCCCTTCTGTTGAGCTCCTTTCCTTTATAACTTCAGGTGGAGGCTTGTATGGTATCGCCGCTTGCCTCATGTCTTCCTTTATGAGCCTTGGCTCTCCAGGTGGAGTGCGTGCGAGCTTACTACTCTTAGCAAAGACGTTTGCAAGAATAACTTCTTTCTCCTCCTCTGCGTTCTTCTGTGTTATTGTTTGTTGTTTTTGTTGTTGTTCCATGTTTGTGCATTTGGGTCCCCGCTTCAAGCCGCTATCTCCGCTCGATTGTACAGTCGCCTTGTTATGTCCCCGTGGTTGTCTATGCAAAGCAGGGAGGCCACGCGAGGGTTGACACTGTTCCTTATGAGATACAGTGTTCAGAGCCAGGACGGGCATTAGTCAGGAGCATTTCTCAACTGAGCCTGTACCACCAACTTAATGGTGACGTAACATCGAACGTACTTGAAGCCCCGCCACAGTTTTAACGGGACGGAGGCAGCTACAGCATTAGCCTGAAAGCCATTTCCGCAAGATGTCACTCGTGCGTACTCAGGTAACAGAATACTGCAGCTGTCAGCTCATACCAAACCTAATCATATAGTGTAAACAGATCTTAAGTCCTAGGTAATATCCGGGTCGTCAATTTTGTTCCTTCCGTGTTTTATGCCTAGTGACAAGGCCGCTGCTCGCATTAGTTAGCAAAAGGGCGGGTGCCCTTTGGCCGTCCAGGGGTTACCACGAGGAGGTTGCGAGTCAACAGTTGGTCCGAGCAGAGGCCAGGATCGTTCTGGACTTCGCCAGGTTGAAGACTATCAGAAAACTTTACCTGGTATGCCCAGACCCATAACCCCCAATAATAATAATAATAATAATAATAATAATAATAATAATAATAATAATAATAATAATAATAATAATAATAATAATAATAATAATAATAATAATAATAATAATAATAATAATAATAATAATAATAATAATAATAATAATAATAATAATAATAATAATAATAATAATAATAATAATAATAATAATAATAATAATAATAATAATAATAATAATAATAATAATAATAATAATAATAATAATAATAATAATAATAATAATAATAATAATAATAATAATAATAATAATAATAATAATAATAATAATAATAATAATAATAATAATAATAATAATAATAATAATAATAATAATAATAATAATAATAATAATAATAATAATAATAATAATAATAATAATAATAATAATAATAATAATAATAATAATAATAATAATAATAATAATAATAATAATAATAATAATAATAATAATAATAATAATAATAATAATAATAATAATAATAATAATAATAATAATAATAATAATAATAATAATAATAATAATAATAATAATAATAATAATAATAATAATAATAATAATAATAATAATAATAATAATAATAATAATAATAATAATAATAATAATAATAATAATAATAATAATAATAATAATAATAATAATAATAATAATAATAATAATAATAATAATAATAATAATAATAATAATAATAATAATAATAATAATAATAATAATAATAATAATAATAATAATAATAATAATAATAATAATAATAATAATAATAATAATAATAATAATAATAATAATAATAATAATAATAATAATAATAATAATAATAATAATAATAATAATAATAATAATAATAATAATAATAATAATAATAATAATAATAATAATAATAATAATAATAATAATAATAATAATAATAATAATAATAATAATAATAATAATAATAATAATAATAATAATAATAATAATAATAATAATAATAATAATAATAATAATAATAATAATAATAATAATAATAATAATAATAATAATAATAATAATAATAATAATAATAATAATAATAATAATAATAATAATAATAATAATAATAATAATAATAATAATAATAATTTTTTTTTTTTTTGCGGGTGAGGAGGAAACTGCCTAACGCATCATCAAAGCCGTCGTCACGGACTTTGGATATGTGCGGCTTGCACGCACTAAAAACCCCCTCTTTCTTGAGCCTGATTCCACCCTGGGACCACTTTCGTATTACTTCAGGATGGGACTCACGAAAAATGTCCTACTGGACTTCCCTCGTTGCACCTGCGTCCAGGTCCCGCTTTTTTGAGCGCAATATTGCTTCAATGTATTTCGCTACATGCTGCCAATTTTCTTCACATGTAAGCATGGTCGCGATGATATTTTCTGGTGTGAGGGTTCCGACAAGTTGTTCTAACATGCTCCTCTGTAATTTCCACCTATCGCATTTAAAGAATGTATGTTCCGCATCGTCAATGTCGTTTTCGCAGTATATACATTCTGGCCTCTCAACTTTGCCCACGCGGTACAGATATTTGCAGAAATATCCGTGTCCTGACAGCATCTGAGTGACGTAGTAATCAACTTCTCCGAAATCTCTATTTACCCAGCTCGAAAGTTCTGGGATTAATCTGGCAGTCCATCTGCCGTTCTGTTCGGAGCTCCATCGATTTTGCCACGTTAACATAGTCAAACGTCTTATTTCATCCGGTGATGGGCCTGAGTTTTGCTCCTTCTTAAGCATCCACAATCTCTTCCTTTCGCTTGCTAGTAGATCTATAGGGGGACTACTGCTAATTACTAATATAGCCGCCAGTGATACCGTACGATAAGAACACGCCACGCGTAGGGTAGCAGTTCGCTGCACCGCGTCTAAAATCTTTTTTCGCGATTTAGCCTTAAGTGCATCGGACCAAATTTCGCTTCCATAGAGTAAAGCAGAGATCGTCACTGACATGAGTAGCTTCCTCTTTTTTTGTGTGGGGCCGCCAGTGTTGGCCATTAATCTGCTGATTGATGCTGTAATCTGAGCGGCCTTTTTAGCCGCATGTTGGATTTGCGCCCAGAAGGAAAGTCTGGAATCGAGCCTTACTCCTAAATAGTTTACAACTTTTTGCGTTTGAAAAATTTCTGTGCCTACTCTTATATCAACTTCTAGTTCTATGTGTTTCTTTGTTAACAAAAGGAGCTCTGTCTTCTCAGTTGCTAAGTTTAGCCCGTGAGTCTCGAGCCACGCTCTCGTTTTAATCATCACCTGATTTAATTTTCTTTGCGCTTCAGATAGATTTCGGGCAGTAATCACCGCTGCAATATCATCTGCGTATCCAACTAAAAACGTGTCGTCTGGCATTTGTATGGACAAGATTTCATCGTAGTTTGCATTCCACAGGTCTGGGCCAAGTATTGATCCCTGCGCTACCCCAGAGAAAAGGTTTTTGGTCTGGTATCCTGTGGTAGTTTCATAAAGAAGTTTCCGATTACTCAAGTAACTTCGTATAATCCTTCTAAGATACAGCGGTATTTGGTACCTGTTCTCTAACGCGTTTATTATGTCAGCCCAACTAGCAGTATTGAAAGCATTTTTAACGTCTAAGGTGGCGAGGAGAACAATGCGCCGGGAGTAGTGGTTTCCCCTCCACGCAGCGTCAACAGCTTTTATAACGTCTTCTATGGCTCCGAAAGTTGTTCTGCCTGGCCTAAAACCATGTTGTTTATCCGAGAATCCACCAGCGTCTATTATTGATTGCTGGAGCCTCGGTTTTATAAGGCGTTCTAGTAATTTGCCAGCTGTATCAAGCATGCATAATGGGCGATATGCCGATGGGGAATCTGGATTTCCTTTCCCTTTGCTTATGAGTATCAGCCTTTGGCGTTTCCAAATCTCAGGGAAGTAACCTTCTGATAAGCAGGCATTAAATATGCTAAGTAGAGCAGGTGCACGTGTGTTTGCCATTAGTTTGAGAACTTCGTACGGGATGCCATCTGGGCCTGGAGTCTTGTTGTTCTTCAACGAATTTGTAGCCACCCTGAGTTCATCTTCAGTGAACGGCGGCGGAGCTTCAAGATTATTTACCCCGATCTCAGGAGAAGCGCAATTATAAGTCGGGAAGAGAGTATCAACTACTTGCGCCATTTTATGTGCATCAAAGATGACCGGCTGTGTTCTAGCTCCTAGTTTTTTCATGACAATTTTGTAGCCAAGGCCCCAGGGATCTTTATTTAAATCCTCCCGTAATTCTTGCCATTTTTCCTTCTTTTTGGTGGTGATAGCAAGCTTTAAGTCTCTTTTTGACTTCTTGTAGGTTTCTTTTTCACTTATGGCCGCGTTTGAGCGCCTGGCTCTTGTATACAACCTTCTATTGTGCATGCATGAAGCTCGGAGTTGAGCTATTTCTTCTGTCCACCAGTAGGCACTTCTTTTGTTTCTTCCCCTCTTTATTTTCGGCATTGCTTTGTTGCAGGCGCGCGTTATGCATTCCATTGTACACTTGACCTTACTTCTGACATCCTCCGCGCAAACTGCTCTGGCAATATTTGCGTCGAACTCGGTCAGGAATATTTCAGAGTTTAATTTGGAGGTATTCCAAATACGAATGCTTTGTTTCCGCGATGGTTGATTGTCAAGTTGCGAATTTGCGATGTGGAATGTGATATACTGATGATCGCTACCAGTGTAGTCTTCCAGTACTTCCCAGGATAGAAGCATGGGAGCTAATTTATCAGTTACGAAAGTGATATCCGGAATAGTGCCCTCGCAACCGGGCCTTCTGAACGTTGGTACACTTCCTACATTAGCGACTAAGAGTCCCAGTCGTGCGGCCATATCTAGCACTCTCCTTCCACGGGAATTTGTAAATGATGAGCCCCATTCCACGGCTTTGGAGTTAAAATCCCCAGCTATAATTTGCTTTTCTCCAATTTCTTTCGCCGAGTCTTCGATCGCGTTTAGTTTTTCTACGAACTCGTCCACATTGTCACTTGGAGTTAGGTAACAGCTCATCAGTGTGCAATGCCAGCCTTTGACCCATACAAAACCATTCCCATTTCCTGATTCTTTGGGGAGAAATTTTGAATTTGCTGGAACCCAAATAGCAGCAGTCCCAGATGTATCCTCGTACCACATGCCGCTACATTTTCTCCGGTATTGTTCGCTGATAACTACTACGTCGACTCCTTGGTCCAAAATTTGTTGATCGAGTAAGGCATCAGCGGTGTTACTTCTGTGCATGTTTGCTTGCAGCACCTTCATTTTGTTTTGACTTTGTTAAACGTCTAACATTTGTAGGAACCCGGGATGTGATCCAACGCTAAGATACCTGCTTCGTTGCACAGACAGCACTTCGGAGGCATGGTGCACTCCTTCATCTCATGTCCAGGTTCGGAGCACCGTATACATAGACCTTGTCCCTTTCTGTCAGGGCCAGTACACTTCCAAGCGTGGTGGCCGGGGCCAAAACATCGGAAACATCGCTTAATGTCCGGTTGTATCCTCATCCTGCAGTTTATCCACCCGATCAAAATGCGGCCGCAATTTAGGAGTTTATTTGCACTTTCTGTTGATAAAGTCACATAAGCTTTGCATTGTTCTCTATTGTTTGGTGTAGTGATGTTAATCTTTATATCTTCCAGGCTGTCGCTTAGCGTTTTTTTAACGCTTCCTGTATTTCTTCTTGGGTGGTGACCGAATCTAGATCCCGGATCTCGATTGTAGACTTCGGCCTAAGGTCAGTTACGGCTGCTATTTGCTGGAAATTCTTCTGTAGGTCCTCACTAAAGCTTGGCCCTACCTTAGTGCCTCTCTCAAATTCCAGGAGTAGGGCTCCCGTTCTTGTTTTCCGAATTGCTCTCACTTTTGGTCGGGCATCTCCTATGTTTATTTTATTTCGTAGGTTTCGGAGAACATCCGCATAACTGTGGCCTTTTTCTGGTTTAATGAGGACAGCGTCTGGTCGTATTTTTGCCCCGCTTATGTTGCCCGTTTTTTGTTTGTCAGTGTTGGAGCGCTTCGCCACCAGTTCTGCCTTTTCCGGAACTTCATTTGTATTTTCCCTTTGTCGGTTCTTTTCTTTGCTGCTAGTTACCGTCTGCCACTTTCCTGTTTCGGATTCGCGGTGCTTTTTACAAGGCTCTGAGCTAGCAGGGCTGGAGGCCACTCGTTTCTGACTTGTCGCTGTAGGAAATTGGGGTTGCCTTGTGGAGACTTCTTCTGTCGTCGAAGATGATACCCTACGATGTCCGGGCGGTTTCTCTGCCAGTTTCCAGTTTCGCCTGTAATCTGTGGCGATGTCCAAGAGCTCATCTATTTCGGAGATGCCGTTTTTTATGTCCATACTCGCATTTCTCTGTTTAGAGATCGCACTTTTCATTTTTCGGAGCACACTTCTGATTTTCTCTATTTCGTCCTCCTCCGCTGCTCTCATTTTAAATATAAATTCTTGCTTAGGAGAGCTTTTTTTATTAATACTCTGCCTACTTACAGAGGGGATGGGGTCGTTGTTTTTCTGAACTACATTTTTTGGTGCACCAGAAAATTGTATGTTCCTTGGTGTTTCAGCAGCTCCAGTCTCCTGCTGGCGAGTTACCGTCGGTGTTTCCGCGGGCGATCGTAGAAGCCTTGTGCTTCTTTTGAAAACAAAGGTTTCTTCGTCTGTGTTGCCAATTTCTTTCGGTACATCCGCAGATTGGGAGGTCCAACTCTGACCCGATATTTGTTGTTGGGTTTGTTTTTGTGGTTGTTGTTGTTTTTGTTTTTGAGACATTTCTATTTTTTTTTGGGTCCCCGCTTCAAGCCGCTATCTCCGCCCGATTGTACAGTCACCCTTTTGAGTCCCCGTGGTTATCTATGCAAAGCAGGGAGGCCACGCGAGGGTTGACACTACTCCTTATGAGATACAGTGTTCAGAGCCAGGACGGGCGCTAGTCAGGAGCGTTTCTCAACTGAGCCTGTACCACCAACTCAATGATGACGGACTTCGAACGTACTTGAAGACCCGCCACGGTTTTAACGGGACGGAAGGCAGCCGCAGCATTAGCCCAGGAGCCATTTTCGCAAAATACCACTTTTACGTACTGAGGTCCTAGAATACTACAGCTGTCAGCCCAAGACATACTAATCCAGATCGTATATACAAATCGTAATCCTATGAGTAGGTCCAAGTCGTCAAAAAAGAAATCTGCCTGGTGTTTAGATGCGTCTCGTTTATCAAGTTTTTTAGAGACAGCGTCTCGTTTTCTTTAATCATATGGGGCTATTTCGTTTTTCATGTAACATCCTTCTGTTCTTGTTGAGTCTCTTCCCTCGTTGCCACTTTTTACGATAGCGGGGGGCACTTACTTAAAAGACGGTGCCTGCTCGTCTTGTCACAAGTGCTTCTCTGAGTTTGCTGAACTTTTAATTCGCACTCTCCACACCTATCGCTCGAGGTCGGGGGCTACTTATTTGATATTCGTAGCTAACCTATTCAGAGATAGGCCGTCCACAATCCGCCACCTGTGACCCCCGCGGTAGCCTGAGCTCAGCCTCTCACAAAACGTTGGAGGGCACCGCAGAAAACGCACGATCAGCTGTCAAAGTGAGATCTAAGAAGAAAAACGTTACTAAGGTCAAAGGCCCAATCTGTGAAGCTGTCCTCATTAAACCAGCCGAAGGCTATACCTACGCGGAGATTCTAACAAACCTCCGGAGAATAATGAAGCCAGACGACACGGAAATCAAGATACGCAAAGTCAGGAAGACAATGAAAGGTGCGTTACTACTGGAACTAGAGAAGGGTGCAAAAGCCAGTTCTGAATTCTGTAACCAAATCAGATCTACAGTACAGAAAACAGCTGAGGTAACTGGCCTGAAGCCAACAACGACGCTAGAGATACGAGATCTCGACGCTTTCACAACACCCGGGGAAGTCGAAGACGCTGTCAGTCGCATCGTAAAAGACGCTGATCAGCTGAAGGTTACGGTGACCAAACCTAATATACGGGAAATGGTGCGTGCGTATGTGACTCTGCCATGCGAAACAGCAGAAAGCCTCCTTGAAGCAGGTACCATTACCATTGGCTGGATTCGGGCAAAAGTGCGAGCGTGTCCAAATTCCAAGCGATGTTTCAGATGCTTCGGTGCTGGCCATACACAAATGGATTGCAAGGGGCCCGATAGAAAGGGTCAGGGACTCTGCATTCGCTGCGGCGAAACTGGGCACAAGATAAAAGAATGCATCAAGCCGCCAAAGTGTTGTATATGCATGGACGCAGGCCGCACAGCTGTTGATCATATCCCCGCATCTGGGAAATGCGTACCGACAAAGAATCGGCTATGATCAGAGTACTGCAAGCAAACCTACACCGAAGCAAGACGGCGGACGCACTTTTGTCACAGCTCGTGCTCGACCACAGGGCGGATGTAGTTATCATCTGCGAGCAGTACAGAGAAATCTCTAGCGGCACCTTCATGACGGACAGTACGGGGACGGCTGCCATCTGGCTGCCGAATACACAAAACTTTCCTATTCTGTCATTTGGCTCCGGAAACGGTTTCGTTTGGTCACGCGGACCAAAATTTACAGTGTTAAGCTGCTACCTCACCCCCAGCGATAGTATCGAAGAGTTCAAGACAAAGCTAGATGCTATTGAAGATCAAGCGCTTCAGCTGGGTGGACCACTCATCATAGCGGGAGACTTCAACTCGAAAGCACTGGAGTGGGGCATGCGGATAACAAACTCCAGAGGAAGACGTGTCCTGGACATGGCAGCCAGGCTTGGGCTCAACGTAGCAAACACAGGTGCCACTCCTACGTTTCGGAGACGTGGATGCGAAGGTACCATCCCAGACATTACTCTGATCTCAGAAAGAATTGCTGGCACGCTGAAGAACTGGACGGTCCTAGAGGACTACACTGGCAGTGACCATCAGTATATTAGCTTCAACGTAGGGATACATGAAAATGCGAGCCAAAACATAACCAGACAATCCACACGCAAGTGGAATGTAAACAAGATGGACAAAGGAATATTAATCCGAAAACTTGACGCGATATTAACGCTGGACGGAACTGAGGACTCCAGATGCAAGGCTCGTGCCATGGTTCGCTGCCTAGAGCTTCATGCAAACCAAATAGGAAAGCTGTCTACTGGTGGAACAACAACATCGCGGAACTTCGCAGAAGATGCCTTCACCTACGGAGAAGAGTGACAAGATCCAGACCCCGAAGAGACGCTACGGCAGAAGTTGAAGCGTACAGGCAGGCCAGAAAATCTTTAAAAATAGCTATCGCAACCAGCAAGAAATCGATGTGGGAAGAATTGCGCAACGACATAAACACTGACCCCTGGGGACTAGGTTATAAAATAGTTATGCGCAAATTGAGCACACCTTCGCCGGCCCCAGTTTTGGAAGAGGCTGCGATGAACACCATTGTTGACACACTCTTCCCCAAGCACGAGACACGAACAGGCCCGGAAATACGTTTAGATGTTCAACCACCACTCTTTACGGAAGACGAACTCAGGATCGCAGCTCGGTCCTTAAACAACAAGAAAGCTCCAGGTCCTGACGGTATCCCATCGGAAGTGCTTAAAGTGATAGTTGACGAGCGTCCGCAAGCCCTACTATCTATGTTTAACTCTTGCTTGACGGAAGGAATCTTCCCTGAGATCTGGAAAAGACAGCAACTAACACTGATTAGCAAGAAAAAAGGCGATCCAAACACCCCGAATGCATACCGCCCGCTATGTATGCTCGACACCCTGGGAAAGTTACTAGAGAGGCTTATCAAGCCGCGGCTAGCCACCGCTATTGTAAACGCCGGAGGCTTGTCTTCTAGACAACATGGCTTCCGACCAAGAAGGTCGACCGTGGGAGCACTCGAGGACGTCGTAGAAAGCTTTGAAGCAGCGCAGCGAGGAACTGCGTACTCGAAACCAATTGTGCTCTTGGCAGCCTTGGACGTAAGAAACGCTTTTAACAGTATGCGATGGATCGACGTAATAGAAGCGCTGGAAAAGCGCTTCCATGTACCTGCTTACACGATGCGTATGATACGAAGCTACCTGCGAGACCGGCAGCTGATATACAACACAAGCAATGGCCCAAGGTACAAAATCATAACTTCCGGAGCGGCACAGGGATCCATCCTAGGGCCGGACCTATGGAATGCGTTCTACGACGAGATTTTCTCGATAGAGATGCCGGATGACTCGCACCTGGTGGGGTTCGCTGATGATATTGCCGCCGTCATCAAGGCCAGAGACATGTCGGAAGCTCAACGCAAACTGAACCAAGTGATGATGCGGACACTAGCATGGATGGAGGCACGCGGTTTAAAACTGGCGACCGAGAAAACAGAGCTGATTCTTCTGACGAAGCGACACATCCCCCTAGAAGCCGACATGAGGGTGTGGGACTCGACCATCAAGACGAAGAAAGTCCTTAGCTACTTGGGCATCCGCCTGGACCCTAGGATGTCATTCTGGGCGCAGATTAACTATGCGGTTGAAAAAGCCTCAAAAACGTCAGTGGCACTCAGCAGACTGATGGCAAACGTCGGAGGCCCGACTGAAAATAAGCGAAGGCTGTTAATGTCAGTAGTTAACTCGGTGCTTCTTTACGGCTCAGAGGTGTGGGCTGTCTCTCTGAGCGCGAAACAGAAACGCAGGGCCCTGATGTCCGCGCTCAGGACTGCGGCCCTCAGAGTGTCGAGCGCATATAGAACGGTGTCAACGGAAGCTGTATTGGTGATCAGCAGTGCAATCCCCATTGACCTGTTAGCAATGGAGCGGAGGAAATCATGGCTGAGACGCAGATCTCAAGAAGAGAGGAACGAGAGCGCCGATATCAGAGGGCTAACCATTCGACTCTGGCAAGAGCGCTGGAATACTGATAGTAGTGGCAGGTGGACAGCAAGAATAATCCCGGATCTGGACACTTGGACAAGCAGGAAATTTGGCGAGGTGAACTACTACCTCACACAGCTGCTCTCTGGGCACGGGTATTTTGGAAAATACCTATACCGCATGAAGAGGCGAGAGCACCCCGGCTGTATATATGACGATGCTGATGAAGACGATGTTGAACACACCTTCTTCAAATGCAAGCAGTGGTCAGCTGAACGAAAACATCTCGAAGTTCAAGTTAGAGGTGTCTGGACGCCAGAAAATATAGTCTCCTTGCTTCTAAACAACGAGCAAAGCTGGGCTCACATCTCCAAGTTTGTTGAGAAGTTACTTGTAACCAAAAAGAAACGTTTGGATGAAACAAGCAATCTTGCTTAAATGACGGTCCTGGACGCAGGAGAGTAGTACTGTCCAATAGGACCTCTTGGGATTCTACCCCGAAGTAATGCGTACGCGGTTCCAGGGTAGAAACGATCCCAAGTGAAGAGGGGGTTTTTTAGTGGCTACACCACATACGTAACGGCGACGGCCGTTATATGATACGAAGGTATTTTTTGCCCTCCTCACCCGTCAAAAAAAAAAAATTATTATTATTATTATTATTATTATTATTATTATTATTATTATTATTATTATTATTATTATTATTATTATTATTATTATTATTATTATTATTATTATTATTATTATTATTATTATTATTATTATTATTATTATTATTATTATTATTATTATTATTATTATTATTATTATTATTATTATTATTATTATTATTATTATTATTATTATTATTATTATTATTATTATTATTATTATTATTATTATTATTATTATTATTATTATTATTATTATTATTATTATTATTATTATTATTATTATTATTATTATTATTATTATTATTATTATTATTATTATTATTATTATTATTATTATTATTATTATTATTATTATTATTATTATTATTATTATTATTATTATTATTATTATTATTATTATTATTATTATTATTATTATTATTATTATTATTATTATTATTATTATTATTATTATTATTATTATTATTATTATTATTATTATTATTATTATTATTATTATTATTATTATTATTATTATTATTATTATTATTATTATTATTATTATTATTATTATTATTATTATTATTATTATTATTATTATTATTATTATTATTATTATTATTATTATTATTATTATTATTATTATTATTATTATTATTATTATTATTATTATTATTATTATTATTATTATTATTATTATTATTATTATTATTATTATTATTATTATTATTATTATTATTATTATTATTATTATTATTATTATTATTATTATTATTATTATTATTATTATTATTATTATTATTATTATTATTATTATTATTATTATTATTATTATTATTATTATTATTATTATTATTATTATTATTATTATTATTATTATTATTATTATTATTATTATTATTATTATTATTATTATTATTATTATTATTATTATTATTATTATTATTATTATTATTATTATTATTATTATTATTATTATTATTATTATTATTATTATTATTATTATTATTATTATTATTATTATTATTATTATTATTATTATTATTATTATTATTATTATTATTATTATTATTATTATTATTATTATTATTATTATTATTATTATTATTATTATTATTATTATTATTATTATTATTATTATTATTATTATTATTATTATTATTATTATTATTATTATTATTATTATTATTATTATTATTATTATTATTATTATTATTATTATTATTATTATTATTATTATTATTATTATTATTATTATTATTATTATTATTATTATTATTATTATTATTATTATTATTATTATTATTATTATTATTATTATTATTATTATTATTATTATTATTATTATTATTATTATTATTATTATTATTATTATTATTATTATTATTATTATTATTATTATTATTATTATTATTATTATTATTATTATTATTATTATTATTATTATTATTATTATTATTATTATTATTATTATTATTATTATTATTATTATTATTATTATTATTATTATTATTATTATTATTATTATTATTATTATTATTATTATTATTATTATTATTATTATTATTATTATTATTATTATTATTATTATTATTATTATTATTATTATTATTATTATTATTATTATTATTATTATTATTATTATTATTATTATTATTATTATTATTATTATTATTATTATTATTATTATTATTATTATTATTATTATTATTATTATTATTATTATTATTATTATTATTATTATTATTATTATTATTATTATTATTATTATTATTATTATTATTATTATTATTATTATTATTATTATTATTATTATTATTATTATTATTATTATTATTATTATTATTATTATTATTATTATTATTATTATTATTATTATTATTATTATTATTATTATTATTATTATTATTATTATTATTATTATTATTATTATTATTATTATTATTATTATTATTATTATTATTATTATTATTATTATTATTATTATTATTATTATTATTATTATTATTATTATTATTATTATTATTATTATTATTATTATTATTATTATTATTATTATTATTATTATTATTATTATTATTATTATTATTTTATATTTCTCAGCATAGTTGCTGGTTGTTCACCTATCCCAGATACTTCTATCAAAGGGATGTCATTGATGCTTTGGTGAAATGCACAATTGACTAAACAGAATCCAAGAAACGGCGCACAATTCTTGTGGTTGCCATCGCTGCGGCTTTTTGGATCTCTTTATATAAGTTCGGGTTCAGGCCAAGCTTATCCAGGCCCTCGAGGAGATTGTGTGGTATGACTGCAGTACTTGATATAATCAGCGGGACTATTCTTACTTCCCTTACCTTCCATTGTCTTTTTATGGGCTCAATAAGTTGCGCATATTTTGATATCTTTTCAGCAAACTTTTCCTGGAGAGCTTTGGTGTTCGGTACTGCTATGTCTATTAAAGCTACTCTGCTTGTTTTTTTGTCGAAGAGAACTATATCGGGTCGGTTATGCGTGACGCTGTGGTCCGTGAGCAGTGTCCTGTCCCAGTACAAACGGGAACTCTCATCTTCCAGTAGGCTTAATGGCTTGTACGCGTAGTAGGCTTCCCTATCGCTCATTAAGTTGTGTTTGAGCGCAAGTTCTAAGTGTATAATTTTCGCTATTGCGTCATGTCTTCGTTTATATTCGTTTGCCGAGAAGCGCGCGCAACCAGATATTACATGCCCTATACTTTCTGCCGCGTCACAGCCGTATCGACAGAAGTCACTCGGAACAGCTCTGTCTCCGACTATCTTTCTCAGGTAACTCCTTGTGGGAATGACTTGGTCCTGTATGGCGATCATGTGCCCTTCAGTTTCGGGGAACAGGCTCCCTGCTGTTAGCCAGTAGTTCGACGCTTTCATATCGACGTTGGGCTGACTTATAGCATTAATATGTTTTCCGTGAAGGGGCTTGCTCATCCAGCGATCAATTTTGTCTTTGTTTGTTACCGCGGCACTTTGATAATCTGGTTGGGCCAGACCTAGTGGGGTATTCTCGTCCGCTAGGCATACAGCTCGGTGAAGGTCAGATGCTGCGGACTTTTCGAGGAAGTATTCCCGCAGTGATGCCTTCTGAGTTTCCAGCAGATTTCCGATGTCGATAAGCCCTCGCCCTCCCATATGTCGAGGTAACGTCATTCTCTCAATGGCCGATTTCGGATGATGCTTGCGCTCTTTAGACAAGAGAGTTCGTATTTTTCTTTCCAATGTGTCCACGTCTGTTGGAGTCCAGCGCACTATACCAAATGAGTAGCCTAGTACGGGGATGGCGTAGGTATTTAAAGCTTTGAAGAGGTGCTTGCTATTTAAGGCTGACTTGGAGACAAGCTTAACTCTTTTAGTGAATAATTTTGTTATCTCTTCCTTGACTCTTACGTGGGGTATGTTTTTTGCTTGCTTGATTCCGAGGTATTTGTATGTTTCGTTTTCAATCATCGCCTGAATAGACTGACCATCAGATAGCTGAAAATCCTCAACCTGTAATTTCCCTCGTATAATTCGTAGAGTACGGCATTTATCGAGCCCAAATTCCATACCTATGTCTTTGGAGAATGTTTCCACAATTTTGAGAAGCTGCTCGAGCTGTGAGGGCTTGCCTGCGTAAATTTTTATATCATCCATGTATAGTAGATGAGATAGACGGTAAAGCTCTCTAGCACCCTTCTTGATGGCAAAGCCGTAGCCGGTGGTATTCAGGCTAGAGGACATTGGGTTCATTGCTAATATGAACCAGAGTGGGCTCAATGAGTCACCTTGGAAAATTCCTCTTCTAATGTTTATTTTGGAAGTTTTTATTGCTCCGCTGGGCGTATTTAAGTACATTTCCGTGCTCCAGTTTGTCATTACATGTTTGAGGTAGCTTATGTACTTCGGATCAATTTTGTACAATTCAAGTACTTTCAAAAGCCAGTCATGTGGAACGGAGTCGAATGCTTTTTTGTAATCTATATATGCTGTATAAAGGTTACGGACTTTTGTGATCGCTTGATTGCTAACCACTGAGTCAATTATCAGTTGCTCTTTGCATCCTTTAGATCCTCTTCTGCAACCGTTTTGCTGAACGTTTTATTATTATTATTATTTTACGTTTTTTATTATTATTATTATTATTATTATTATTATTATTATTATTATTATTATTATTATTATTATTATTATTATTATTATTATTATTATTATTATTATTATTATTATTATTATTATTATTATTATTATTATTATTATTATTATTATTATTATTATTATTATTATTATTATTATTATTATTATTATTATTATTATTATTATTATTATTATTATTATTATTATTATTATTATTATTATTATTATTATTATTATTATTATTATTATTATTATTATTATTATTATTATTATTATTATTATTATTATTATTATTATTATTATTATTATTATTATTATTATTATTATTATTATTATTATTATTATTATTATTATTATTATTATTATTATTATTATTATTATTATTATTATTATTATTATTATTATTATTATTATTATTATTATTATTATTATTATTATTATTATTATTATTATTATTATTATTATTATTATTATTATTATTATTATTATTATTATTATTATTATTATTATTATTATTATTATTATTATTATTATTATTATTATTATTATTATTATTATTATTATTATTATTATTATTATTATTATTATTATTATTATTATTATTATTATTATTATTATTATTATTATTATTATTATTATTATTATTATTATTATTATTATTATTATTATTATTATTATTATTATTATTATTATTATTATTATTATTATTATTATTATTATTATTATTATTATTATTATTATTATTATTATTATTATTATTATTATTATTATTATTATTATTATTATTATTATTATTATTATTATTATTATTATTATTATTATTATTATTATTATTATTATTATTATTATTATTATTATTATTATTATTATTATTATTATTATTATTATTATTATTATTATTATTATTATTATTATTATTATTATTATTATTATTATTATTATTATTATTATTATTATTATTATTATTATTATTATTATTATTATTATTATTATTATTATTATTATTATTATTATTATTATTATTATTATTATTATTATTATTATTATTATTATTATTATTATTATTATTATTATTATTATTATTATTATTATTATTATTATTATTATTATTATTATTATTATTATTATTATTATTATTATTATTATTATTATTATTATTATTATTATTATTATTATTATTATTATTATTATTATTATTATTATTATTATTATTATTATTATTATTATTATTATTATTATTATTATTATTATTATTATTATTATTATTATTATTATTATTATTATTATTATTATTATTATTATTATTATTATTATTATTATTATTATTATTATTATTATTATTATTATTATTATTATTATTATTATTATTATTATTATTATTATTATTATTATTATTATTATTATTATTATTATTATTATTATTATTATTATTATTATTATTATTATTATTATTATTATTATTATTATTATTATTATTATTATTATTATTATTATTATTATTATTATTATTATTATTATTATTATTATTATTATTATTATTATTATTATTATTATTATTATTATTATTATTATTATTATTATTATTATTATTATTATTATTATTATTATTATTATTATTATTATTATTATTATTATTATTATTATTATTATTATTATTATTATTATTATTATTATTATTATTATTATTATTATTATTATTATTATTATTATTATTATTATTATTATTATTATTATTATTATTATTATTATTATTATTATTATTATTATTATTATTATTATTATTATTATTATTATTATTATTATTATTATTATTATTATTATTATTATTATTATTATTATTATTATTATTATTATTATTATTATTATTATTATTATTATTATTATTATTATTATTATTATTATTATTATTATTATTATTATTATTATTATTATTATTATTATTATTATTATTATTATTATTATTATTATTATTATTATTATTATTATTATTATTATTATTATTATTATTATTATTATTATTATTATTATTATTATTATTATTATTATTATTATTATTATTATTATTATTATTATTATTATTATTATTATTATTATTATTATTATTATTATTATTATTATTATTATTATTATTATTATTATTATTATTATTATTATTATTATTATTATTATTATTATTATTATTATTATTATTATTATTATTATTATTATTATTATTATTATTATTATTATTATTATTATTATTATTATTATTATTATTATTATTATTATTATTATTATTATTATTATTATTATTATTATTATTATTATTATTATTATTATTATTATTATTATTATTATTATTATTATTATTATTATTATTATTATTATTATTATTATTATTATTATTATTATTATTATTATTATTATTATTATTATTATTATTATTATTATTATTATTATTATTATTATTATTATTATTATTATTATTATTATTATTATTATTATTATTATTATTATTATTATTATTATTATTATTATTATTATTATTATTATTATTATTATTATTATTATTATTATTATTATTATTATTATTATTATTATTATTATTATTATTATTATTATTATTATTATTATTATTATTATTATTATTATTATTATTATTATTATTATTATTATTATTATTATTATTATTATTATTATTATTATTATTATTATTATTATTATTATTATTATTATTATTATTATTATTATTATTATTATTATTATTATTATTATTATTATTATTATTATTATTATTATTATTATTATTATTATTATTATTATTATTATTATTATTATTATTATTATTATTATTATTATTATTATTATTATTATTATTATTATTATTATTATTATTATTATTATTATTATTATTATTATTATTATTATTATTATTATTATTATTATTATTATTATTATTATTATTATTATTATTATTATTATTATTATTATTATTATTATTATTATTATTATTATTATTATTATTATTATTATTATTATTATTATTATTATTATTATAATTATTATTATTCATCATCAGCGAGCAGTATGAACCAAAAAGAAACGGAGGGTGGTACGAGGATACCTCTAGCACAGCTGCCATTTGGCTGCCGACATATTCTGAGTTTAATATTACGGAAAGTGGAGCAGACAATGGCTTCTGTTGGATCAAAACTCGACAACTACTCCTCATGAGCTGTTATCTTACCCCGTCCGACAGTATAGATGAATTCGAAGAAAAATTGGGTGCGATAGAAGATAAAGTGAGAGAGTCCGGTGTTAAGGCCATCATTGCTGGTGATTTTAACTCAAGGGCTAATGAATGGGGTATGTCGACAACAAACTCCCGTGGCAGACGAGTTATAGAAATGGTGGCAAGGCTCGATCTACTAGTCATCAACACAGATAATGTAGCCACTTTCAGAAGACCAGGATGTGAGAGTACCACACCAGATATCACTCTTGCATCAGGAAATATTGCGGGTAAAATCACATCGTGGAAAGTGTTAGAAGACTATACCGGCAGCGACCATCAATATATAACATTCAATATAGATAGCGCACGAAGGACCACCCAAAGAAACAAAAGGAAGGGAACGCGGAAATGGAATGTTTCTAAACTAAATCCCGAGATCTTCCTCACTGAGTTGGATTCAAGCTTCAATAGAGGGAGAAACATTGAAGACGCCAGGAGCATGGCCGATTTCATTATGCAATGCATAACGCGAGCCTGCAATAAATCCATGCCAAGGTTAAAACATGGTACACAGAAGAAGGGTGCATACTGGTGGACTGATGAAATAGCACGACTCAGATTGGATTGTATACACAAGAGGAGAATTTACACTAGGGCTAGACGCACTCACCCGGCTGTAACTGAAAAAGAGGGATATAAAAACTCGAAAGCATGTCTTAAGCTTGCGATAATAGCTAGCAAAAAGAAAAAATGGGAAGATTTACGGAGAGACATAAACAATGACCCCTGGGGTCTTGGATATAAAGTAGTGATGAATAAGCTCGGAGCCAGAACCCCACCACCTTTATTAGACGCAACTGAAATGGCTAGTATTGTGGATGCTTTATTCCCGACGCATGATACCGAGATACATGAAACAGAGTCTACGACTGATGAATCCCCGCCACTTTTCTCTGTAGCAGAAATCAAGGCAGCCGCTAATATGCTGCAGAACAATAAAGCACCCGGGCTGGACGGGGTCCCGGGAGAAATCATTAAGCTCATCTCGAATATGCGCCCTAGGATCCTGCTTGACCTCTTTAATGCCTGCCTGACGGAAGGCACATTCCCAGAAATTTGGAAAAGACAGAAGCTTGTTCTCGTAAGTAAAGGAAAAGAGAACCCAGATTTGCCCTCTACCTACCGGCCACTATGTATGTTAGACACTGCCGGGAAACTTCTCGAGCGACTACTAAAACCAAGATTAGAGATAGCCATTGAAAATGCAGGCGGAATTTCGCAATATCAGTATGGCTTCAGACCTGGACGCTCCACTTTAGGAGCAATTGAAGACGTGATAAATACCGTCAGGAAAGCGCAAGAAGGGAATCACTGGTCAAGACGCATAGTCCTGCTCGCAACCCTAGATGTGAGAAATGCTTTTAACAGTGCAAGGTGGATTGATATGATTCGGGCCCTAGAGGATAATTTCCGGATACCCATCTATCTACGCCAAATAATACGTAGCTATCTAAATGGACGTACACTAGTATACGAGACCACCACGGGAACGCAAAGCAAAGACATTACTTCGGGGGCGGCGCAGGGTTCAATTCTTGGGCCACTTCTC
Source organism: Physocephala rufipes (assembly GCA_963966595.1). NCBI lineage: Eukaryota > Metazoa > Arthropoda > Insecta > Diptera > Conopidae > Physocephala > Physocephala rufipes. Next base: position 192,296 of record CAWZZZ010000179.1, read on the forward strand.
TGGAATGTAAGCTACGATGGCATTCTAAATATTGAGATGCCGGATGACACGAAATTGGTTGGTTATGCCGACGATATAGCGGCCGTTATCACAGGCAGAAATTTAATTGACATACAACGAAAGCTGAATCAAGTCATGCTGAGAACCTGTGCGTGGCTAAACTCTCATGGCCTTAAGTTAGCCACCGAAAAAACGGAATTGCTACTGCTCACAAAAAAGCACATTGAGCTGGAAGTCGAACTGCGAGTCTGCTCAGACATTATAAAATCCCAGAAGGTGGTAAAATATCTGGGCATAAGACTAGACTCTAGGCTCTCTTTCTGGGGTCAACTAAAACACGCGGCAAAGAAAGCATCACAGGCAGTGGCCTCACTTAGTAGACTGATGGCAAATATTGGAGGACCGACTCAAATGAAAAGGAAGTTACTTATGACAGTGACAATGTCCATACTACTATATGGTTGCGAAATATGGTCTGAGGCCCTGAAAACAAAACAAAGAAGAAAGGCCTTAGCAGCGGTACAAAAAATCGCAGCCCTCCGGGTCGCCTGCTCGTACCGCACAGTTTCAGAAGCGGCCATCTTAGTGATCAGCAGCTGCCCTCCTATTGATCTCCTAGCTGCGGAACGCAAGAAATTAAGGGAACTCCGAAAAGAGGGCTATTCTAGGCCCCAAGCGGATGAAGTCAAACTCCACACACTGCAACTGTGGCAGACTCGCTGGAACACCGAGACGAATAACAGATGGACAGTCAGACTTATTCCCGATTTGCCAATCTGGATAAACAGAGATTTCGGGGAAGTTAATTATTATATCACACAAATGTTGTCTGGCCACGGGTATTTCCGTAAATACCTGTTTCGTATGCGAAAGGTTGATGGCCCTGAGTGCATTTATGGAGATAACGCCGAAGACGACGCGGAGCATACATTCTTTAAGTGTATCAGGTGGCAAGAACAGAAAGCCTTGTTGGAGGTAAATGTAGGACACATTGTACCAGAGAATTTCATGACAGTTATGTTGAGCAGTAAACAAAATTGGCAACATATTGCTAAGTACATAGAACATATTCTATGCTCAAAAAAGCGAGACTTGGATGCAGAAGGCAGAAGCAGATAAGCTATTGGTTACACCAAAGAATTCACTTATGCTTGTTTACACACAAGGACGCGTGAGGCGTTATAAAATGACGGACCTGGACGCAGGAGAGTAGAACCGCCCTGAAAGGGGCCTCTTGGATCTCTACCCTGAAGTAATGTGAAAGCGGTTCCAGGGTAGGGAGTTTCCGAGTGAAGAGGGAGGTTTTTAGTGGCCACACCACACACGTAATGATGACGATCGTTACAGGTACGAAGGTATTTTTTCCCCCCTCACCCGTCAAAAAAAAAAAAAAATTATTATTATTATTATTATTATTATTATTATTATTATTATTATTATTATTATTATTATTATTATTATTATTATTATTATTATTATTATTATTATTATTATTATTATTATTATTATTATTATTATTATTATTATTATTATTATTATTATTATTATTATTATTATTATTATTATTATTATTATTATTATTATTATTATTATTATTATTATTATTATTATTATTATTATTATTATTATTATTATTATTATTATTATTATTATTATTATTATTATTATTATTATTATTATTATTATTATTATTATTATTATTATTATTATTATTATTATTATTATTATTATTATTATTATTATTATTATTATTATTATTATTATTATTATTATTATTATTATTATTATTATTATTATTATTATTATTATTATTATTATTATTATTATTATTATTATTATTATTATTATTATTATTATTATTATTATTATTATTATTATTATTATTATTATTATTATTATTATTATTATTATTATTATTATTATTATTATTATTATTATTATTATTATTATTATTATTATTATTATTATTATTATTATTATTATTATTATTATTATTATTATTATTATTATTATTATTATTATTATTATTATTATTATTATTATTATTATTATTATTATTATTATTATTATTATTATTATTATTATTATTATTATTATTATTATTATTATTATTATTATTATTATTATTATTATTATTATTATTATTATTATTATTATTATTATTATTATTATTATTATTATTATTATTATTATTATTATTATTATTATTATTATTATTATTATTATTATTATTATTATTATTATTATTATTATTATTATTATTATTATTATTATTATTATTATTATTATTATTATTATTATTATTATTATTATTATTATTATTATTATTATTATTATTATTATTATTATTATTATTATTATTATTATTATTATTATTATTATTATTATTATTATTATTATTATTATTATTATTATTATTATTATTATTATTATTATTATTATTATTATTATTATTATTATTATTATTATTATTATTATTATTATTATTATTATTATTATTATTATTATTATTATTATTATTATTATTATTATTATTATTGTTGAAGCGGTTAATCGTTTACTTGTTCACTAAGAACTAGAAAGAAAAACGGAACTGAACTTTTCACGTCTGTTTATTAGTAAAGTTATACAGAGAGTGATACAATGAAATATAAGTGTTGCCACCTTTGCATTTTCAACACTCCTTCTCAACAATTCATATTTCGAATTTACATTACAAGAGAGTATAAATTAATAAAGGCCTAGCATTTCAGTGAATTTACAATGTTTAGTTTTACAGAGGTTTTTGGTAAAAATATCTGCTACCATTTCAGTTGTACAAACATAGCTGATGTCAATGTTGTTGTTCTTCACAACTTCGCGCACATGGTGGTATTTGATATCAATGTGTTTGCTGCGCGCATGGTATAAGGGATTCCTTGCTAGTTGTTGTGCACTCATGTTGTCGCTCTTGATCATAATTGCTTCGCTTGCGCTTAAAAATTCCAGATCTGTCAATAACTTCTTTAAGTATAAAGCTTCTTTCGCTGCTGTCGAGAGTGCAACGTACTCCGCTTCGGTGCTACTCAATGCCACGCTGCTTTGTTTCTTGCATTCCCATGAAAATGCTGTTCCAGCGAGGAAAAAACAGTAGCCAGTGTAAGACTTTCTGTCCACAGAATCACCACCCCAGTCTGCATCGACGTAACCATAAACTTTCTCACCAGTCTTCCTATAATGCATTTTGAAATTTTTAGTCTTATTTAAATACCTGAGAATGTGTTTAGTATGCGCCTCATGCTCGCGGCTTGGTCTTGTGTTAAATTGCGATAGCTTGCACACACTATGCAGAATGTCAGGACGAGTGGCGATTGCCAAATACATTAAGGTTCCTATGAGTGCTTGGTAATTTTTGCAGTCAACTTCTACATCGTTGGTTCGGGTTGCTTGATAACCAGGATCCAGTGGTGTAGACACTGATCGACAATATTCCATATTGTACTGCCTCAACATGTTTTCAATATACTGCACTTGACAAACAGTTATTTCTCCTGTTTCGCCGACTCGGTCCACTTCCATTCCTAAGATGTGATGCAGGGGACCCTTGTCTATCATCTCGAAGTTGCTTGCGATCTGCATTTTGACTTTATTCAGAGATCCTTTGTTGCTGCTTGCTATTATTAGGTCATCTACATATACGGCAAGTATGACATCATTGCTTTTGTATAAGCATGGCTCACTTTTACTTGGCACCAAACCAATATTTTTAAGCACTGCATCCAGCTGGGTGTTCCACTCGCGGCCAGATTGCTTCAATCCATAAATTGATTTGTTTAACTTCAGAACTTTGTCTGGAAACTGTGGATCCTTGAAATTTTCTGGCTGCTTCATATACACTTCGTCATTTAATGTGCTATTCAGGTATGCTGTTGAGACGTCCATCTGATGTATAAATAGCTGATGCTCTGCAGACAAAGCCATTATCATCCTTATTGTCGCGTACCTAACTACAGGTGAAAAGGTCTCTGTATAGTTGATACCAAATTGTTGGCTGCAACCCTTAGCCACCAGTCGCGATTTAAAGCGTTCGATTTTTCCTTCCTTATCACGTTTTAGCGCGAACACCCATTTGCATCCGATGGGCTTGTGACCTTTGGGTAAATTGACCAAAGTAAATGTATTGTTCTTTTTCAATGCTTCATACTCAGTTTGCATTGACAGCTTCCATTTATCACCAAAATCACAGCTAAGAGCTTGTTGTACGCATGTCGGTACATCCACGTCTTCTTGATTATTTAATAAGTTCAACGTATTATATTCTTTCCGTGGTCGACCTGGTCTACCTGTGCGAATGAGTTTTGGCCTGCCGCGCCCAATCCGAACTTCATTTTCTTCTTCAGGATCCTCTAGATTCTCTTCATCGGTGCGTGCGTCCAAAAAGTCATCCGAGGCACTACTGGAATAATTTGCTGGCTCTCCTTCTTGAACGTTATCGTCCTCTCTTGAGTTCTGAACTATTGTAGAGTAATCAAAAAACTGCCTGTTGTCAAGATCTGCATTGCTTAAAATTTTTCCGAAGCAATTCTCATCAAAAATTACGTCTCTTTTCTCCACAATACAGCATAAATCCGGATCGTATAGCCTGTATGCTTTGGCCGTTGTCGAGTAACCCACCATTATATAATCTTTGCCTTTTGCTACGAATTTACCAGTCTGCCGTTTATCCAGTCCTACAGCGGATGATCCGAAAACTCGAAAATGTTGCACAGTTGGCTTTTTGCCCATCCACAATTCGTATGGAGTTTTTCCCTCAACTGCGCGAGTCGGAGACCTGTTGCGAATGTATGCAGCTGTTGCAACTGCTTCAGCCCAAAACGATTCTTCAAGATTAGCGTGTAGTAACATACTCCTCGCCATTTCTACGAGAGTTCTGTTGAACCTCTCGGCGACACCGTTTTGCTGCGGCGTGTATGGCACTGTTAACTGCCTTTGGATTCCATTTTCCTCTAAAAATAAATCTAAGTGAGCATTTATGTACTCACCGCCATTGTCGCTGCGAATAGTCTTTATTCGGTTGCCAGTGCGACACTCTGCCATGGGCTTGAATTGAATAAACTTTTCGTAGACCTCATCTTTCGTTTTCATGAAATACACAAATACCATTCTTGTGGCGTCATCAATAAATGTTATAAAGTATTTGGATCCACCAATTGACAATTTATTCATTGGACCGCACACATCGGAATGTATTAATTCTAGCGGTACTAAAGATCGGCTTTCTGATACACTTGGAAATGGTTTTATATTTATTTTGGCTTTTGCACAAATGTTGCAGTTGATAGGACGATTAACAAACTTTAGTCCATTCACCATATCTTTATTAGCGAGATGCAAAATACTTTTGTTATTTAGGTGACCATATCGACAATGCCACTTAAACGTTTCACTCAGGTTAAAACAAAAGTTCGATTCGTGTTTTAAAACAAATAAATTCTGATTTTTCTCTGCACTGAGTATCACTTTTCCGTCTTTGTTTATAATTTTTGCACTTTTATTATCAAATTTTACGGACAATCCATTTCTTACCGCTTTATTTACAGAAATAAAGTTTCCTTGCAGTTCAGGCACAAACAGCACATCTTTCAGCACAATGGTTTCGTTTTTTGTTCTTATCTTGACATTTCCTTTACCAATAGCGTTTATGAATTTACTTCCAGCTACTTCTATAACTTCGCTGCTCTCTTCCAGTGTTTCAAACATTTCGTTTATACAGCACATATGGCAGGTTGCGCCGCTGTCAACACACCAATCGAAGCGAGAGAGCGTATGAACGGCTGTACCGAAAAGTGTGAAAGCTTGATGTTGATTGTTGCCATTCTCCTTGAATTCTTCTGGTCTTCTTGGTTTCTCTCTACATTTTGCTGCAAAATGCCCCTTCTTACCACAATTGTAGCATCGGCCGTTATTTTTGTTGCTTTGCTTTTTCTTTTGTGCGACAAACGCTTGTTGCTGGCTGTTATTTGATATACTGCTTCTCCTTTCTCCTTCTTCGACCAGCTTCAATTTTAATGAAGACAGAGATGGAAGCTCATCCCGTGTTTCCATGGCAACAACGAAATTGTCAAAGGATTTCGGTAAACTCGATAGCAATATAATTACCAGTTGCTCTTCTGCCATTGAAAGATTAATTTCTCCAAGCTTCTCAATGATATCCATAAATTTACTAATATGTTTTGAGATATCTTCACCTTCTGGCATATTTAAATGCAACAACTGCTTGTAAAGCGTCACTTTTCGAGCAGGTCCATGTGGCCGGTACAGTTCCCTATTTTTTTCCCAGGCTTCGTGCGATGACGTGCAGTGTCTCAAATGGTTTAGTTGCGATGATTTAACACCTAATATTATTGTTGCCAACGCCTTTTCGTCGTTGGTTATCCAAGTCTCCTGGTGTGTAGCATCTTCCGGCTTTTTAACGGTTCCATTGGCTACGTTCCAGAGCCCACCGTGTATCAGGACACTTCGCATTTGTAAGGACCATGCTCCATAATTAGAGTCATCCAGTTTATCAATATTACAAATTGATGTCATTATGTCTCTTTACAAAGGGTACCTGGGCCCATAACCTGTTGAAGCGGTTAATCGTTTACTTGTTCACTAAGAACTAGAAAGAAAAACGGAACTGAACTTTTCACGTCTGTTTATTAGTAAAGTTATACAGAGAGTGATACAATGAAATATAAGTGTTGCCACCTTTGCATTTTCAACAATTATTATTATTATTATTATTATTATTATTATTATTATTATTATTATTATTATTATTATTATTATTATTATTATTATTATTATTATTATTATTATTATTATTATTATTATTATTATTATTATTATTATTATTATTATTATTATTATTATTATTATTATTATTATTATTATTATTATTATTATTATTATTATTATTATTATTATTATTATTATTATTATTATTATTATTATTATTATTATTATTATTATTATTATTATTATTATTATTATTATTATTATTATTATTATTATTATTATTATTATTATTATTATTATTATTATTATTATTATTATTATTATTATTATTATTATTATTATTATTATTATTATTATTATTATTATTATTATTATTATTATTATTATTATTATTATTATTATTATTATTATTATTATTATTATTATTATTATTATTATTATTATTATTATTATTATTATTATTATTATTATTATTATTACTATTATTATTATTATTATTATTATTATTATTATTATTATTATTATTATTATTATTATTATTATTATTATTATTATTATTATTATTATTATTATTATTATTATTATTACTATTATTATTATTATTATTATTATTATTATTATTATTATTATTATTATTATTATTATTATTATTATTATTATTATTATTATTATTATTATTATTATTATTATTATTATTATTATTATTATTATTATTATTATTATTATTATTATTATTATTATTATTATTATTATTATTATTATTATTATTATTATTATTATTATTATTATTATTATTATTATTATTATTATTATTATTATTATTATTATTATTATTATTATTATTATTATTATTATTACTATTATTATTATTATTATTATTATTATTATTATTATTATTATTATTATTATTATTATTATTATTATTATTATTATTATTATTATTATTGTTATTATTGTTGGAAAAATACTTGTTAAAACTACACTTGTTTATATTGAAATCAACATTTATATTGCTATAGAAATTTTTAGAATTTCAATCATTCTATCTAATATTTTTCACATCATTCCTAATAAAATTTTCATTGCTTACACATCAAAAAATAAAAATCTTTTTCTGAGAAAAAGGCTTCTTTTCAAAAACTAGAATTTCCGAAGCTTCCTTCAGGTTATGGGCCCAGGACATTAACTGATTTTAAAAGGTTCAGTGGAATTTTGTGGTCAACAAAATGATGTCATCTTTGTATCAAGTGGAGAAACTTGACGGGCAGAATTATGAAGCGTGGAATGTTCACATGAGAAGCATTCTAATCCATTCTGGGTACTGGAAGACTGTAAATGGACAGGCGAAAAAATCCGGGAAGGAAACTGCAGAAGAATTATCAGCGTGGGATGAAAATGACGAAAAAGCTTTGGCAACAATATTTCTAAGCGTAAAACCTTCACAATTGAATTATATTAAAGGATGTAAATCATCCTATGAGGCTTGGAAAAAGTTGGAAGAAGTATACAAACCGAGTGGACCGCTGCAAAAAGTATCCTTATATAGAAAAATGTTAAACTTGGATATGAAAGATAATAAAAATATGTCTGATTTTTTGAACAATTTCACCGATATAGCAGAAAAATTAGCTGATGTGGGTATTCAGATTCAGGAGGAGCTGCTAAGTATAATTTTATTGTCAAGTCTCCCAAAAGAATTCGAAAATTTCGTCGTAGCCATGGAAACAAGGGATCAAATGCCATCACTGGGTGTCCTAAAGATCAAACTTTTAGAAGAATGGGATCGAAGAATTCAACAGAAGGACAATAATACTGCAGACTACCAACAGGCTTTCAATATGTCAGCTAATAAAGAGGCTAAAAAGGACTTTAAAAAGAAAAATCTCAAAGGTAATTGTTTCATCTGTGGCAAGAAGGGTCATTATGCCAACAAGTGCAAATCAAAAATGGAAGGACACAAGAGTTTTTCGCTAGTTCTGGCTGCAAAAGATAATCCAACAAATGTATCGACGAAATGGTATATAGACAGTGGAGCAACCAGCCACATGTGTTCAAATCGTAAGTTTTTCACCAAATTTTTTCATAACGATGATGTTATTATACTCGCTGACCAAAAACAAATACGTGCCAAAGGAAAGGGTACAATAATGTTTAAACATAACGGCATCAATATCGAGTTAAAAGATGTACTTTACTCACCAGATTTACTTAGTAATTTTATATCTGTGAGTAAATGTGTTGAATATGGTTTCAACGTAACATTTAATTCAAAATTTGCTACAATTGCTGACAGTAATGCAGAAACGGTCATTAAAGCATACAAAGAAAACGGGTTATTTGTTTTTGGAATAAATCAAATTAATGAGAGGTTGTGTTCTCTAATTTCCAATAATGAATTGTGGCATATGAGATATGGCCATCTAAATTATAATTCATTAAATGATTTGTATAAGAAACAAATGGTTAATGGAATGAATTTAGGAGAAAATCTACCACAAGAACCTTGCGAAACATGCATGATTAATAAAATCCATGCAACTCCTTTTCCGAATAGATCCGAAACGAGATCCAGTGAAATACTGGAATTGGTCCATTCAGATGTATGTGGTCCAATGAATGTTAATTCTATTGGCGGCTCAAAATACTTCTTAACGTTTATTGATGATAAATCCAGGAAAATTTTTGTATATTTCTTGAAAAACAAAAATGAAGTATTTGAGAAATTTAAATTATTTAAAAACTTGGTAGAATGTCAAAAAGGTAAAAGAATAAAAATTTTACGAAGTGACAACGGTGGCGAATATATTAATAATATATTCAACAATTATCTCGATGAAAATGGCATTCAGCGACAACTAACCGTACCATATACCCCGCAACAAAATGGTGTTGCTGAAAGGGCTAATCGTACTTTAGTAGAAATGGCGAGATGTTTAATAAATCATTCAGGACTAAGTAAGAAATTATGGGCTGAGGCTATAGCCACAGCAGTTTATTTAAGAAATCGGTGTCCTTCGAAAGCCTTAAATGACAAAACACCATATGAAATATGGACCGGAAGAAAGCCAAACGTTAGTCACCTAAAAGTGTTTGGCTCTTATGCTGTAGCTCTAAACAAAACAAGAACGGGGAAATTTGAATCAAAGGGATCGAATTTGGTAATGGTAGGTTATTCTCTCTTATCAAAAGCATACAGATTATATGACATAAACAAGAACGAAATAATTGAACGACGTGATGTTTGCTTTAATGAACAAAAAATGTGTAGTAATAATATCATTAATGAGCCAAATGTAGAAGATTTTATCTCTTTCAACATGGGAAATTGTGAAGAGAAGAGCTCTAATAAAATTGTCGAACAATGTGAAGAAAATGTGTCTGAACCAGAAGAAGAATCCTTTCATTCAGTAGAAGAAGTAGTTCCACATACAACACAATTCTCAAATGACGATATATCTCTTGAGGAGGAGAATACTGAGAAAAATCTTTCCAAAAAAGGTCCTGGTAGACCAAAAATCTTAAAAACTGGTAAACCAGGTAGACCGAAGAAAATTCCACACGTTTTGAATGTTGTAGCGGAAGAACAAATCCCTCAATCATTTAAAGAGGCAATAAATTGCAAAAATAGTGAAAAGTGGAAAGAAGCTATGGCAAGTGAAATATCATCATTAATAGAAAACAAGACGTGGTCTCTAGCTAAATTACCACAGGGGAAAAAAGCTATAAACAGTAGATGGATTTTTTCATTGAAGAAAAACAAAAAGGGTGATGTAATCCGTCACAAAGCGAGACTTGTTGCTAAAGGCTATAATCAGAAATACGGTGTAGATTATAAAGAGACATTTTCACCGGTGGTCAGATATGCTTCGATTAGAATGTTGTTGGCATTAGCTGTGCAATATAAAATGAAGTTACATCAAGTGGATGTGGTAACTGCATACCTAAATGGAGAACTCCAGGATGAAATTTATATGAAACAGCCAGAAGGAATAGTAAATCAGCAAAATCCTGAAATGGTTTTTCGTTTGCATAAAGCTCTATATGGTTTGAAACAATCTGGCAGGGAGTGGAATTTTAAATTGGATGAAGTATTAAAATCCGCAGGCTTCATACCATGTAAAAGTGAACCGTGTTTATATAAAAGAATCAGAAATGGACACATGATACTGATAGCGGTTTACGTTGACGATATTATTATCGGTTGCGAAGATAACAACGAAATTATAAATATCAAAGAACAATTAAGTACAGAATTTATTATAACAGATAAAGGTTTACTCGATCATTTTTTGGGAATGGAAGTAAATCGTGATGGTGAAACAGGCAATATTGAAATTGGCCACGAAATTTACATCAAAGAACTATTAGAAAAATACAATATGGAAAATTCAAAGCCAGCATCAATTCCATTGAATTCAGGTTTTCAAATAAGTTGTCAAGAGGACTGCAGAAAAGTAGACGTAACAATATACCAATCTCTAATCGGTTCGTTACTTTATTTGGCTTTAACAACTCGACCTGACATATTACATTCTGTCTCTAAATTGGCCCAAAGAAATTCAAATCCTCACATCGAACATTTTACTGCAGCTAAACAGGTGCTGAGATATCTGAAAGCAACTGCACATTTAAAGTTGAAGTTTTCCAGTGGCGATGAGAAACTTATAGGATACGCAGATGCAGATTGGGGAGGCTGCGATGGAGATAGAAAATCATACTCCGGATTTGTGTTCTTTCTTGGTAACTGTGCTATATCTTGGGAATCCAAAAAGCAAAGTACAATAGCTTTAAGTAGCACAGAAGCTGAATATATTTCGGCATCAAATGCTTCAAGAGAGGCGGTCTATCTAAGAAGACTTCTACAAGAATTGGGTTTTCGGGAAGAAGAAAGTGTAATGTTAAATGTCGACAATCAATCCGCCATAAAATTAGCTACGAATCCTGTATTTCACAATAGGACTAAACACATAAGTATTAAATATCACCATGTACGTGAGATGATAAAGTCAAAAGAAATTGAACTCAAGTATTGTAGCTCTGATGAGAACATAGCCGACATTTTTACAAAGAATTTGTGTAAAAATAAACACAGTAAATTTACTAAGTTATTAAATATAGTTAATTAATGTCATAATTAAAATATAAATGTTGAGGAGGAGTGTTGGAAAAATACTTGTTAAAACTACACTTGTTTATATTGAAATCAACATTTATATTGCTATAGAAATTTTTAGAATTTCAATCATTCTATCTAATATTTTTCACATCATTCCTAATAAAATTTTCATTGCTTACACATCAAAAAATAAAAATCTTTTTCTGAGAAAAAGGCTTCTTTTCAAAAACTAGAATTTCCGAAGCTTCCTTCAATTATTATTACTATTATTATTATTATTATTATTATTATTATTATTATTATTATTATTATTATTATTATTATTATTATTATTATTATTATTATTATTATTATTATTATTATTATTATTATTATTATTATTATTATTATTATTATTATTATTATTATTATTATTATTATTATTATTATTATTATTATTATTATTATTATTATTATTATTATTATTATTATTATTATTATTATTATTATTATTATTATTATTATTATTATTATTATTATTATTATTATTATTATTATTATTATTATTATTATTATTATTATTATTATTATTATTATTATTATTATTATTATTATTATTATTATTATTATTATTATTATTATTATTATTATTATTATTATTATTATTATTATTATTATTATTATTATTATTATTATTATTATTATTATTATTATTATTATTATTATTATTATTATTATTATTATTATTATTATTATTATTACTATTATTATTATTATTATTATTATTATTATTATTATTATTATTATTATTATTATTATTATTATTATTATTATTATACTATTATTATTATTATTATTATTATTATTATTATTATTATTATTATTATTATTATTATTATTATTATTATTATTATTATTATTATTATTATTATTATTATTATTATTATTATTATTATTATTATTATTATTATTATTATTATTATTATTATTATTATTATTATTATTATTATTATTATTATTATTATTATTATTATTATTACTATTATTATTATTATTATTATTATTATTATTATTATTATTATTATTATTATTATTATTATTATTATTATTATTATTATTATTATTATTATTATTATTATTATTATTATTATTATTATTATTATTATTATTATTATTATTATTATTATTATTATTATTATTATTATTATTATTATTATTATTATTATTATTATTATTATTATTATTATTATTATTATTATTATTATTATTATTATTATTATTATTATTATTATTATTATTATTATTATTATTATTATTATTATTATTATTATTATTATTATTATTATTATTATTATTATTATTATTATTATTATTATTATTATTATTATTATTATTATTATTATTATTATTATTATTATTATTATTATTATTATTATTATTATTATTACTATTATTATTATTATTATTATTATTATTATTATTATTATTATTATTATTATTATTATTATTATTATTATTATACTATTATTATTATTATTATTATTATTATTATTATTATTATTATTATTATTATTATTATTATTATTATTATTATTATTATTATTATTATTATTATTATTATTATTATTATTATTATTATTATTATTATTATTATTATTATTATTATTATTATTATTATTATTATTATTATTATTATTATTATTATTATTGGGGGTTATGGGCCCGTGCATGCCAGGCAAAGTTTCTGACTGCCTTCAACCTGGCGAAGGCCAGAACGATCCTGGTATCTGTACGGATCAAGTTGACTCGCAACCTTCCCGTGGTAACCCCTGGATGATTACCTGGCATCCGCTAGGTGATCAACTGATGCGAGCAGCGGCCACGCCTTTGGGCTTAAAAGGGCTAGGGTACAGATCCCCGAATAAAAATCTATAATGGAGAGTTATTTAGGAGATAAAGTTACGGTGCAGAAGGTCGGATCTTCAGTACCGGCGGCCGACAGGGGTGTGCGAACGGGCCCCGGGGCGTCGTTATCCAGCGACCGTAATGTCTTAGGGGTGGCCCACTTGGCTCCTTTGACACAAAATGCGACAAGTGCAGAAAGAGAAACAGAAGAAAAGCTCGAAGTTAATTCCGACATCACGAAGGTAACTGAGGAGCAGTCTCGAGCAGGTACGAAAACAACTTTGGACTCGACAAGTAATCCGTTTCAAAGAACCTGCAAGACTAAACGGACTCCGCCCTCAAGGGGTAATTATAACAATCCAACTAGCAACGCAGGATTAACTACCAGCAAGAAGAGTAGTGTCAAATCGCCTAGGAAGGCGATTGAACAGGTAGTACAATACCACAGTACGGTATCGTTGCTGTCTAATGAAAGCGTTGAGAATAGTAATTCGAGTGAGGTATGTCAACCACTTAATTCCCCACGACGGGAATTTATTCGCAAAATGAGGAAGAACGAGGAGGATTGCCTATCCTGCTGTCGTAGTATACTGGGAAAAATGAAGAAAGCTGTAATTCGTCAAAAAAATGTGAGCCTCGATATACAAGAGGGAATGGGCGAACTTGAGGAGCAATTGGACATTATAATAAATTGCAGACGAAGCTGGATAGAGATGGAAATAAACCGACGGAGGGAATCAGAGACACAAACACAAGACGCAGATGTATATACGTATTGTAACAAGGATAATTATACATCTGCGACGGTTGTAGATGCCTGTGCCAAGAGGGTGGCAAATAGTCCTCCAGAAAGAGAGAAATACTTAGAAATAAAGAAAAAAAAAACGAGAAAGTAAAGATGATGATCCTGGTGCCTGGAAAGTGGTATTGAAAAGGAAACAATTGCGAGATCACAAGCGACAACAGAGTCAAACGGAAGAAGTGTCTCTGGAAGGAGCAACAAAGCAAAAGTATGAATCACCAAAAGTAATGGTGGACCCCAAAAAAGTGCCAAGGAGAAAAGTTTTGCCAACCAGAGATAAAGTGGCTTCTGATGCTATAATCATCAAGCCAGCCAGAGGGAAATCCTTCGCAGATATTGTAAAGGACATACGCAGCAAAGTTAAACCCGAAGATTGTGGTGCGGAGGTCCGTTCTATACGACAGACGAGGACCGGATCAGTACTTGTCGAACTGCGGAAATCTGTGGACAATGAAAGAAAAAGTGAGTTTAGTGGCTCCATCCGGGAAGCTGTGGGAGATGCGGGACAAGTTAAATCCCTGACCCCGAAGGCTACTCTGGAAATTAGAGGTTTGGACTGTGTTACAACGGCTGAGGAAGTACAAAATGCGGTAAAGAAGTGCCTTAGTATCTCCGATACCGATCTCAGCGTCGCAGTTACGAAGCAAAACAAAAGAGGACAGTGCCTGGCTATCCTTAAAATAGAAGAAAAGTGGGGTTTTGCTCTTCTGAAAATAGGCCATATAAGGATTGGATGGGTGAATTGCCCGATTAGAAGGCGAGCGATTGTGACACGATGCTTCCGATGTCTGGGGTACGGACACCTTGCAATTGATTGTAAAGGACTAGATCGCAGGCAAGTATGCTACAAATGTGGATGTGAGGGACACAGAGCAAGCATATGTACGGAGAATGCCAAATGTGTTCTGTGCGCAGAAAACAATGTAGACGAAGAAAAGAGAAATCACATTCCGGGATCAGGTGTTTGCACGGTCTTCCGGGATGCTCTCAAGAAAGTCAAGGCTGCACTCAAATCATGATTATTCTACAATGCAATCTAAACAGGTGCAGAATGGCGCATGAACTCTTGAGTCAAATAGTATACGAAAAATCTATTGATGTTGTCCTTATAAGTGAACAATACCGCAATAAAGAAAATGGAATATGGTTCTCAGACAACCTAGGTACAGCAGCCATTTGGATCCCCTATACAGATAAATGTAACATTGAGGAACACGGAGCGGGAAATGGATATGTGTGGATCAGAAACCGGAGAGTAATATATGTGAGCTGCTATTTTACTCCAAATGAATCCATAACAGATTTTCAACTGAAATTGAACTGCCTTGAAGATTTTTTGCTTAACGTCGATAGCGAAGTAGTCATTGGCGGTGACTTTAATGCAAAAGCCATAGAATGGGGTATGCGGTATCCGGACTCGCGGGGTAGGCGCATCCTGGAAATGGCCGCAAGGCTGGGGATAATCGTGCAAAATATTGGTTCCACATCTACGTTCCGACGTATAGGAGTCCGACAAACCATCCCGGATGTAACCTTTACTTCTGAGAGTTTAAGTGCGAAAATTAAAGAATGGCAAGTATTGGAGGACTTCACGGGGAGCGATCATCAATATATAACCTTTACGGTACAGGCTCGAGTGGCGCAACAAACATCGATAACCAGACATGCTTCATATTGGAATGCGTGCACTATGAATGGTGACAAATTTGTAGAGGAGATGAGGAGAGGAGAACAACGGGTGGCTCATGAGTGCAACGACCTTGATGGGGAAGAAGCCGTAGATACTCGTGTAGCGATGACAATGCAACTCATATGTCGCGCTTGTGATGCCTCCATGCTTCGCAAGACACCACGTTATCCTAGGAAACCCGCGTACTGGTGGAACTCAGATATTGCTGATCTTCGAAAGAAATGTCTTCAGAGCAGGAGACGGGCTCAACGCGCAGTGAGGAGAGCGGAAGCAGAGGTGTTAGCTGTAGAATACAAGGTAGCAAGGAAAAAGCTACGAAATGAAATTAAAGCAAGCAAAATTAAAAAGTTCCGAGCATTGACGCAAGAGGTGGATAATGACCCATGGGGTCTAGGATATAAAATTGTCATGAAGAAACTTGGGATGCAGACGACTACGATACTGGAAGCGAGCACGATGCATGGAATTGTAAGTGAACTATTTCCAGATCATCCGGAGAGGGTAGATGAGGAACAGTATATGCACGAGGACGTTCCTTTGTTCACCACAGATGAACTAAAAAAGGCTGTCGGGTCGATGAGAAATATGAAGGCACCAGGCCCTGATGGCATTCCGACGGAAGCCTTAAAAGCAGCCGTAAGGGCAACCCCATTGCTTATATTAGATATGTATAATGCCTGCCTTGTAGCTGGAGTCTTCCACATCGCATGGAAAAGAGCGCGTCTGGTACTAATCAACAAATGCAAAGTGGGAGGTAGCCTTGCATCCTCGTATAGGCCTCTCTGCATGTTGAACACTGCGGGGAAGTTGCTAGAGAAGCTACTACAGCCTCGGGTTTTGTGCGCTGTAAAGAATGCAGGAGATCTGTCTAAATGGCAACATGGATTTAGGGTCGGACACTCAACTATAAATGCTATTGAAGATATTGTGAAAATAGCTGAGAACGCGCAGACGGGAAATCATTTTTCAAGAAAAATCACCCTGCTTGTGACTCTAGACGTCAAAAATGCATTTAACTCGGCGAAATGGACTAAAATACTGGAGGCCCTCGAAGGACGGTTTGGCCTGCCAAGATACATTATGAGAATGATGAGGAGTTACCTAAAGGACAGACTCTTGTTGTACGAGACAAGAGAAGGCCTAAAAAGCAAGAAGGTTACTGCGGGAGCTGCGCAGGGCTCCATCCTTGGTCCGGATCTCTGGAACATTCAGTATGATGATATGCTACAGATGGAAATACCGGACGATGTTAAGCTAATATGCTATGCTGACGATGCCGCGTTAGTGATAACAGCACGTGATCTCAAAACTGCACAGCTTAAGCTAAATCAGGCTATGAGACGTATCAAGATATGGATGTCAGAGAATGGATTCACGTTAGCGGAAAACAAGACTGAAATAGTTCTGCTAACGAGGAAACGGATCGATTATAATATAAAATGGAAAGTGGGTCAGGCAGAAATCGAGTCTACTAAAAGTTTGAAATACTTAGGGGTGACGTTGGACAAAAAACTGTCGTTTTGGGACCACATACAGCGTACGGCGGACAAGACTGCGAAGACTATAACTGCACTCTCGAGGCTCATGTCAAACACAAGTGGTCCAAGGAGCAGTAAAAGGCGGCTGCTCATGTCAGTGGCGAACACTATGCTTACATACGGTGCAGAGATATGGGCGCATGCGCTAAATATTGAGAAGTATCGAAAGCGCATGGCTGATACGCAACGAAGAAG
Source organism: Physocephala rufipes (assembly GCA_963966595.1). NCBI lineage: Eukaryota > Metazoa > Arthropoda > Insecta > Diptera > Conopidae > Physocephala > Physocephala rufipes. Next base: position 210,280 of record CAWZZZ010000179.1, read on the forward strand.
TGCACTCAGAATTGCGAGTGCATACCGTACGGTGCCTGAATCCTCTATTCTAGTGATTGCCTCTATAGTGCCAATAGACCTTCTATCTGCTGAGCGCCAAGAACAATGGCGCATGAAAGGGGTACTAGGCAAATCAGAGGCCAAAGAAGAAGCCAGGCGACATATGATGACAAGCTGGCAGCATAGATGGGAGTCTGATCCCAGGGGTAGATGGACCGCAAAACTAATACCGCAAGTGGCGAAATGGACTGAGAGAAATCATGGCGAAGTAAATTTTTATTTATCGCAGTTTTTAAGCGGTCATGGTTACTTCCGAAAGTACCTTCACAAGATGGCCAAAATACCTAGCCCCACATGTTTATACTGTTTGAATGTGGATGATACAGAACATACCTTTTTTTTGTGTGAGCATTGGGGTCAAAACAGACGATGCTTAGAACTGGAGATTGGTCATATTTCACCGGAGAATATCGTTGCGAAAATGCTGGACGGCCCACAATCGTGGAATGCTGTTGTGGGATATGTTGAAGTAATACTTCGGAGGAAGAAAGTGGATGGTGACTACTTTGATCAGCAAAATCAATGATCATGCTGTGATGATGAAATAAAGAAATATTAGCGGAGCCTGGACGCAGGTGCATTGAAGGAGGTCTATTTGGACCAAACGTGAACCCCTCTCCGAAGTAATGCGAAAGCGGTTCCGGGGAGGATATGGGTTCCGATAGAGGGGGATGTTTTTAGTGCGTGCAAGTCGCACATACCCAGTGTCTGTGACGACAGCTCTGACGATGTGTTAGACATTTTGACCTCCTCTCCCGCAAAAAAAAAAAAAAAATTATTATTATTATTATTATTATTATTATTATTATTATTATTATTATTATTATTATTATTATTATTATTATTATTATTATTATTATTATTATTATTGTCGATGTCGTAGCCATTAGTGAGCAATACACACCAAAAAGAACGGGCAGATGGTTTGAGGATACATCTAGAACTGCAGCTATATGGCTCCCAACTGGCTCTAAACTGCACGCTGTACGCAGCGGATCGGGTAACGGGTTTGTATGGATCCAAAGCCCCAACTTCCTTTTTATGAGTTGCTATCTCACCCCGAGTGACAATATTGAAGAGTTCGGAAGTAAATTAAATGCGATTGAGGATGCGGTGATCGAAGCTGAAGTTCACGCGATAATAGCAGGAGATTTTAATTCAAGGGCTATGGAATGGGGGATGCCGACTACAAACTCCCGAGGTAGACGAGTTCTAGATATGGCTGCTAGACTAGACCTTCTAGTTAGCAACGTTGGTAATGTGACCACCTTCAGAAGACCGGGATGCGATGGTACCATCCCTGACATCACTTTAGTATCCGCACCAATAGCGCGAACCGTTACATCGTGGAGAGTTCTAGAGGATTACACAGGCAGCGATCACCAATACATATTATTTGGCATAGGAACACCACAAAGACAAGCCCAAGGTAGAAGAAGAAAAGGCACCAGAGTTTGGAACGTCTCAAAGCTGAACCCTGAGGTCTTGCTTAATGAGCTTGACTCAAACAACACTGCGGAAGAGACCAGGGAGGCTACGTACACAGTAGAAAGCACTATGGGAAAAATAACGGCAGCCTGTAGTAAAGCCATGCCAAAACTAAGAAACGACATGAAAAAACAAAGTGCTTACTGGTGGACGGAGGAAATAGCTCTATTGAGACGCACTTGCATGCGCAGTAGGAGAGTGTACACTAGAGCTAGACGCTTCAGCGATGCAAATGCCGAAAAAGTAAGCTACAGACGCTCTAGAAAAAATTTGAAACGTGCCATAGAGGATAACAAAAGGAGGAAATGGGAAGACCTTCGGAATGACCTCAACAGCGATCCTTGGGGACTTGGATATAAATTGGTGATGAAAAAACTCGGCGTCAGAGCCACACCACCCATTTTGGAAGCCAACGAGATGGCCATCATAGTGAACACACTCTTCCCGATGCATAACAATGCACAGTATGAGCCAGAAATATTATCGAATGAAGCTCCGCCGCCTTTCACAGAAGAAGAACTTCTAAAGGCAGCGGATACCCTCAGAAATAACAGAGCACCCGGTATGGACGGAATCCCAGACGAAGTTCTCAGACTCATATCGCGTGCACGTCCTTCTTTAATACTGAATATGTTCAACGTTTGCCTGTCCGAAGGTGTCTTTCCGGACACATGGAAGAGACAGAAACTTGTTCTGGTCAGCAAGGGGAAAGGAAACTCAAACTCCCCATCAGCGTATAGGCCGCTATGCATGCTGGATACCGCGGGAAAGCTATTTGAACGCCTGCTAAAACCAAGGCTGGAGGCAGCCATCACAAACGCTGGAGGACTCTCAATTCGACAACACGGTTTCAGATCAGGAAGGTCAACTCTGGGAGCCATCGAAGATGTAATAAAAAGTGTAATAGAGGCGCAACGAGGGAATCATCATTCCAAAAGTATAGTCCTTCTCGCTACCCTGGACGTTAAAAACGCTTTCAACAGTGCAAGGTGGACAGACATCATAGAGGTTCTTGAGAAGAGATTCCGGATACCCGTTTATCTAAGGCGGATTATGCGCAGCTACTTGAGCAGACGGACGCTCATTTACGAGACAACCTCCGGCCTAAGACACAGGGATATTACCGCTGGTGTAGCCCAGGGTTCCATTCTTGGCCCGATACTATGGAATGCCAACTACGATGGCATTTTAAACCTCGAGATGCCAGACGACACATTCATAGTGGGATATGCGGATGACATTGCAGCCGTCATCACTGCTCGAAACCTGACAGAGGCGCAGAGGAAACTTAATCAGGTCATGCTGAGGACAGGTGCGTGGTTGGAAAGTCATGGCTTAAAATTAGCCACCGAAAAGACAGAGCTCCTTTTACTAACCAGAAGACATATGAATTTGGAAGTCAGGTTCCAAGTCAGTTCAAAATCCATCGCAACTCAAAAGGCAATCAAATATTTAGGTGTTATACTTGACTCGAGACTATCCTACTGGGCGCAGATTCAGCACACGGGAAAGAAAGCGGCAGAGGCAATGACCTCACTTAGTAGGATTATGGCTAATATTGGTGGACCAACACAAATGAAGAGAAGACTGATCACTTCTGCTACGCTATCCACCCTACTCTACGGCTGTGAAATATGGGCTGAGGCGCTGAATGCAAAATGCAGAAGAAAGATTCTAGCAGCCGTACAGCGAACGGCTGCTCTACGTGTCGCCTGCGCGTATCGCACTGTCTCGGAAGCGGCCATTTTAGTAATAAGCAGCTGCCCCCCAATAGACCTCATTATCTCCGAGCGGAAAAAGATATGGGAAATCCGCAAAGAAGAAGCCCCCAGACTCTCTGTAAAAGAAATCAAGGTGCAAACCTTGCAAACATGGCAGACTCGGTGGAACACAGAGGTACACGGAAGATGGACTGCTAAGCTCATACCAGAGATTTCGGTTTGGGTCAACAGAGATCACGGAGAAGTAGATTACTACACCACCCAGATGCTGTCTGGACACGGATACTTTAGAAAATACTTGCACCGCATGGGGAAAGCTAACGGACCAGAGTGCCTATACTGTGCTGGGGTAGTGGACGATGCAGAGCACACTTTCTTCAGGTGCCCCAGGTGGCAGACACAAAGAACCCTGCTGGAAGCAAATGTAGGACCAGTCACTGTACAGAATGTCACTGCAGTTATGCTCAGCAGTGAAGCCAAATGGAGAAATATTACGAGATATATCGAGCAAATATTGCGTACTAAAAAGCGGGACCTGGACGCAGGTACAACGAGGGAGGTCCGATAAGGACATAGTAGGAACCCCACCCTGAAGTAATACGAAAGTGGTCCCGGGGTGGAGTCAGGTTCCTAATGAGGGGGAAGTTTTAGTACGTGCAAGTCGTACATACCAAAGATTGTGACGACAACTTTGACGATGCGAAGGCATTTTTACCTCCTCACCCGCAAAAAAAAAATTATTATTATTATTATTATTATTATTATTATTATTATTATTATTATTATTATTATTATTATTATTATTATTATTATTATTATTATTATTATTATTATTATTATTATTATTATTATTATTATTATTATTATTATTATTATTATTATTATTATTATTATTATTATTATTATTATTATTATTATTATTATTATTATTATTATTATTATTATTATTATTATTATTATTATTATTATTATTATTATTATTATTATTATTATTATTATTATTATTATTATTATTATTATTATTATTATTATTATTATTATTATTATTATTATTATTATTATTATTATTATTATTATTATTATTATTATTATTATTATTATTATTATTATTATTATTATTATTATTATTATTATTATTATTATTATTATTATTATTATTATTATTATTATTATTATTATTATTATTATTATTATTATTATTATTATTATTATTATTATTATTATTATTATTATTATTATTATTATTATTATTATTATTATTATTATTATTATTATTATTATTATTATTATTATTATTATTATTATTATTATTATTATTATTATTATTATTATTATTATTATTATTATTATTATTATTATTATTATTATTATTATTATTATTATTATTATTATTATTATTATTATTATTATTATTATTATTATTATTATTATTATTATTATTATTATTATTATTATTATTATTATTATTATTATTATTATTATTATTATTATTATTATTATTATTATTATTATTATTATTATTATTATTATTATTATTATTATTATTATTATTATTATTATTATTATTATTATTATTATTATTATTATTATTATTATTATTATTATTATTATTATTATTATTATTATTATTATTATTATTATTATTATTATTATTATTATTATTATTATTATTATTATTATTATTATTATTATTATTATTATTATTATTATTATTATTATTATTATTATTATTATTATTATTATTATTATTATTATTATTATTATTATTATTATTATTATTATTATTATTATTATTATTATTATTATTATTATTATTATTATTATTATTATTATTATTATTATTATTATTATTATTATTATTATTATTATTATTATTATTATTATTATTATTATTATTATTATTATTATTATTATTATTATTATTATTATTATTATTATTATTATTATTATTATTATTATTATTATTATTATTATTATTATTATTATTATTATTATTATTATTATTATTATTATTATTATTATTATTATTATTATTATTATTATTATTATTATTATTATTATTATTATTATTATTATTATTATTATTATTATTATTATTATTATTATTATTATTATTATTATTATTATTATTATTATTATTATTATTATTATTATTATTATTATTATTATTATTATTATTATTATTATTATTATTATTATTATTATTATTATTATTATTATTATTATTATTATTATTATTATTATTATTATTATTATTATTATTATTATTATTATTATTATTATTATTATTATTATTATTATTATTATTATTATTATTATTATTATTATTATTATTATTATTATTATTATTATTATTATTATTATTATTATTATTATTATTATTATTATTATTATTATTATTATTATTATTATTATTATTATTATTATTATTATTATTATTATTATTATTATTATTATTATTATTATTATTATTATTATTATTATTATTATTATTATTATTATTATTATTATTATTATTATTATTATTATTATTATTATTATTATTATTATTATTATTATTATTATTATTATTATTATTATTATTATTATTATTATTATTATTATTATTATTATTATTATTATTATTATTATTATTATTATTATTATTATTATTATTATTATTATTATTATTATTATTATTATTATTATTATTATTATTATTATTATTATTATTATTATTATTATTATTATTATTATTATTATTATTATTATTATTATTATTATTATTATTATTATTATTATTATTATTATTATTATTATTATTATTATTATTATTATTATTATTATTATTATTATTATTATTATTATTATTATTATTATTATTATTATTATTATTATTATTATTATTATTATTATTATTATTATTATTATTATTATTATTATTATTATTATTATTATTATTATTATTATTATTATTATTATTATTATTATTATTATTATTATTATTATTATTATTATTATTATTATTATTATTATTATTATTATTATTATTATTATTATTATTATTATTATTATTATTATTATTATTATTATTATTATTATTATTATTATTATTATTATTATTATTATTATTATTATTATTATTATTATTATTATTATTATTATTATTATTATTATTATTATTATTATTATTATTATTATTATTATTATTATTATTATTATTATTATTATTATTATTATTATTATTATTATTATTATTATTATTATTATTATTATTATTATTATTATTATTATTATTATTATTATTATTATTATTATTATTATTATTATTATTATTATTATTATTATTATTATTATTATTATTATTATTATTATTATTATTATTATTATTATTATTATTATTATTATTATTATTATTATTATTATTATTATTATTATTATTATTATTATTATTATTATTATTATTATTATTATTATTATTATTATTATTATTATTATTATTATTATTATTATTATTATTATTATTATTATTATTATTATTATTATTATTATTATTATTATTATTATTATTATTATTATTATTATTATTATTATTATTATTATTATTATTATTATTATTATTATTATTATTATTATTATTATTATTATTATTATTATTATTATTATTATTATTATTATTATTATTATTATTATTATTATTATTATTATTATTATTATTATTATTATTATTATTATTATTATTATTATTATTATTATTATTATTATTATTATTATTATTATTATTATTATTATTATTATTATTATTATTATTATTATTATTATTATTATTATTATTATTATTATTATTATTATTATTATTATTATTATTATTATTATTATTATTATTATTATTATTATTATTATTATTATTATTATTATTATTATTATTATTATTATTATTATTATTATTATTATTATTATTATTATTATTATTATTATTATTATTATTATTATTATTATTATTATTATTATTATTATTATTATTATTATTATTATTATTATTATTATTATTATTATTATTATTATTATTATTATTATTATTATTATTATTATTATTATTATTATTATTATTATTATTATTATTATTATTATTATTATTATTATTATTATTATTATTATTATTATTATTATTATTATTATTATTATTATTATTATTATTATTATTATTATTATTATTATTATTATTATTATTATTATTATTATTATTATTATTATTATTATTATTATTATTATTATTATTATTATTATTATTATTATTATTATTATTATTATTATTATTATTATTATTATTATTATTATTATTATTATTATTATTATTATTATTATTATTATTATTATTATTATTATTATTATTATTATTATTATTATTATTATTATTATTATTATTATTATTATTATTATTATTATTATTATTATTATTATTATTATTATTATTATTATTATTATTATTATTATTATTATTATTATTATTATTATTATTATTATTATTATTATTATTATTATTATTATTATTATTATTATTATTATTATTATTATTATTATTATTATTATTATTATTATTATTATTATTATTATTATTATTATTATTATTATTATTATTATTATTATTATTATTATTATTATTATTATTATTATTATTATTATTATTATTATTATTATTATTATTATTATTATTATTATTATTATTATTATTATTATTATTATTATTATTATTATTATTATTATTATTATTATTATTATTATTATTATTATTATTATTATTATTATTATTATTATTATTATTATTATTATTATTATTATTATTATTATTATTATTATTATTATTATTATTATTATTATTATTATTATTATTATTATTATTATTATTATTATTATTATTATTATTATTATTATTATTATTATTATTATTATTATTATTATTATTATTATTATTATTATTATTATTATTATTATTATTATTATTATTATTATTATTATTATTATTATTATTATTATTATTATTATTATTATTATTATTATTATTATTATTATTATTATTATTATTATTATTATTATTATTATTATTATTATTATTATTATTATTATTATTATTATTATTATTATTATTATTATTATTATTATTATTATTATTATTATTATTATTATTATTATTATTATTATTATTATTATTATTATTATTATTATTATTATTATTATTATTATTATTATTATTATTATTATTATTATTATTATTATTATTATTATTATTATTATTATTATTATTATTATTATTATTATTATTATTATTATTATTATTATTATTATTATTATTATTATTATTATTATTATTATTATTATTATTATTATTATTATTATTATTATTATTATTATTATTATTATTATTATTATTATTATTATTATTATTATTATTATTATTATTATTATTATTATTATTATTATTATTATTATTATTATTATTATTATTATTATTATTATTATTATTATTATTATTATTATTATTATTATTATTATTATTATTATTATTATTATTATTATTATTATTATTATTATTATTATTATTATTATTATTATTATTATTATTATTATTATTATTATTATTATTATTATTATTATTATTATTATTATTATTATTATTATTATTATTATTATTATTATTATTATTATTATTATTATTATTATTATTATTATTATTATTATTATTATTATTATTATTATTATTATTATTATTATTATTATTATTATTATTATTATTATTATTATTATTATTATTATTATTATTATTATTATTATTATTATTATTATTATTATTATTATTATTATTATTATTATTATTATTATTATTATTATTATTATTATTATTATTATTATTATTATTATTATTATTATTATTATTATTATTATTATTATTATTATTATTATTATTATTATTATTATTATTATTATTATTATTATTATTATTATTATTATTATTATTATTATTATTATTATTATTATTATTATTATTATTATTATTATTATTATTATTATTATTATTATTATTATTATTATTATTATTATTATTATTATTATTATTATTATTATTATTATTATTATTATTATTATTATTATTATTATTATTATTATTATTATTATTATTATTATTATTATTATTATTATTATTATTATTATTATTATTATTATTATTATTATTATTATTATTATTATTATTATTATTATTATTATTATTATTATTATTATTATTATTATTATTATTATTATTATTATTATTATTATTATTATTATTATTATTATTATTATTATTATTATTATTATTATTATTATTATTATTATTATTATTATTATTATTATTATTATTATTATTATTATTATTATTATTATTATTATTATTATTATTATTATTATTATTATTATTATTATTATTATTATTATTATTATTATTATTATTATTATTATTATTATTATTATTATTATTATTATTATTATTATTATTATTATTATTATTATTATTATTATTATTATTATTATTATTATTATTATTATTATTATTATTATTATTATTATTATTATTATTATTATTATTATTATTATTATTATTATTATTATTATTATGGGGGTTATGGGTCCGTGTATGCCAGGCAAAACTTCTGACTGCCTTTAACCTGGCGAAGGCCAGAGTGATCCTGGCCCCTACACGGACCAAATGTTGACTCGCAACCTCCTCGTGGTAACCCCTGGGTAGCCAATGAGCACCCGCTCTTGGCTAGCGGATGCGAGCAGCGGAAATAGAGGAAATGGTAACGACCCAGCTTAAAATGGATATATGACTCGGATTATGACTTGGAACTGATTGTCTTGGGCTGGTGGATTGGGCAATCTAACACCTGAGTACACAAGAGTGACATCTGGTGGAAATGGCTGTTGGGCTAATGTCAAATCTGCCTCCGTCCCGTTAAAATTTGGCAAGTCTTTAGGTACGTTCAAAACTATGTAGCCATTGAGTTGGCCGTACAGGCGCCAGTTGAGACGACTCCTGGCTTGCCCCGTCCGGCTCTGAACCCAGTCTCCCATAAGGAGCTGCGTCAACCTTCCGAGGACCTCACTCCATGGAAAGGGACCCTCGGGGACATTAAGGGGACTGTACTCACTAGTGGAGATAGCGGCCTAAAGTTGGGACCCAAACAAACTGATGGCAAACTTACTAAATATACAACAAACACAACAAACAACAAAGATGAGCACAGAAGAAGAGATGACCTCAACCGAAGTCTTCGGCAGAAGCAGCAAGTTGATGCGCACACCTCCTGGATGTAAGAAAAACGCAAGGGACAACGCTATAGATGCCGCAGGGTCAAATAGAAACATACCCCTGCCATGCGAAAATCCTAATCAAGAAAACACTAACCGCCATAGAGGGGGTCTGACGGTAGAAGCGCGTGTCGATACACCTACGACTGTGAAGCAACAGGCAAGCATAGAAACATGTGTCGGGCATACTAGGAAAGAGCATAACTCGCCACGCCAGGAATTTATCCTCAAAATGAGGAAAGAGGAGGAAAATGCTTTACGCGAATGTCGAAGCGTTTTGCGTACCATGAAGGCCGCAATCAAAGTGCAAAAAAACGTTAACAAAGACATCAAGCAAGGTATCGGGGAATTAGAAGAGATTTTCGACCAAATCGAAATGTACCGGCGAAACTGGCTATGTCAAGAGAACGAGGCTAAACAAACTATCGTGGAGAAAAAACGCGCTACCTCCAGTACTATCAGCCACGACGCGACGACTATAACGCTCACTCCACGACGATCTAAGAGGCCTCTGCCAAGCCCATCAAGCGCAGACACGCCACACGAAAAGAAGATCTGCGATGGAAAAGAGCAACAATGGCAAACAGCACAGAGGAAGCATAAGGAAGTTCGGGTCCGTGATACCTCCTCTCACAAAACGTTGGAGGGCACCGCAGAAAACGCACGATCAGCTGTCAAAGTGAGATCTAAGAAGAAAAACGTTACTAAGGTCAAAGGCCCAATCTGTGAAGCTGTCCTCATTAAACCAGCCGAAGGCTATACCTACGCGGAGATTCTAACAAACCTCCGGAGAAGCATGAAGCCAGACGACACGGAAATCAAGATACGCAAAGTCAGGAAGACAATGAAAGGTGCGTTACTACTGGAACTAGAGAAGGGTGCAAAAGCCAGTTCTGAATTCTGTAACCAAATCAGATCTACAGTACAGAAAACAGCTGAGGTAACTGGCCTGAAGCCAACAACGACGCTAGAGATACGAGATCTCGACGCTTTCACAACACCCGGGGAAGTCGAAGACGCTGTCAGTCGCATCGTAAAAGACGCTGATCAGCTGAAGGTTACGGTGACCAAACCTAATATACGGGAAATGGTGCGTGCGTATGTGACTCTGCCATGCGAAACAGCAGAAAGCCTCCTTGAAGCAGGTACCATTACCATTGGCTGGATTCGGGCAAAAGTGCGAGCGTGTCCAAATTCCAAGCGATGTTTCAGATGCTTCGGTGCTGGCCATACACAAATGGATTGCAAGGGGCCCGATAGAAAGGGTCAGGGACTCTGCATTCGCTGCGGCGAAACTGGGCACAAGATAAAAGAATGCATCAAGCCGCCAAAGTGTTGTATATGCATGGACGCAGGCCGCACAGCTGTTGATCATATCCCCGCATCTGGGAAATGCGTACCGACAAAGAATCGGCTATGATCAGAGTACTGCAAGCAAACCTACACCGAAGCAAGACGGCGGACGCACTTTTGTCACAGCTCGTGCTCGACCACAGGGCGGATGTAGTTATCATCTGCGAGCAGTACAGAGAAATCTCTAGCGGCACCTTCATGACGGACAGTACGGGGACGGCTGCCATCTGGCTGCCGAATACACAAAACTTTCCTATTCTGTCATTTGGCTCCGGAAACGGTTTCGTTTGGTCACGCGGACCAAAATTTACAGTGTTAAGCTGCTACCTCACCCCCAGCGATAGTATCGAAGAGTTCAAGACAAAGCTAGATGCTATTGAAGATCAAGCGCTTCAGCTGGGTGGACCACTCATCATAGCGGGAGACTTCAACTCGAAAGCACTGGAGTGGGGCATGCGGATAACAAACTCCAGAGGAAGACGTGTCCTGGACATGGCAGCCAGGCTTGGGCTCAACGTAGCAAACACAGGTGCCACTCCTACGTTTCGGAGACGTGGATGCGAAGGTACCATCCCAGACATTACTCTGATCTCAGAAAGAATTGCTGGCACGCTGAAGAACTGGACGGTCCTAGAGGACTACACTGGCAGTGACCATCAGTATATTAGCTTCAACGTAGGGATACATGAAAATGCGAGCCAAAACATAACCAGACAATCCACACGCAAGTGGAATGTAAACAAGATGGACAAAGGAATATTAATCCGAAAACTTGACGCGATATTAACGCTGGACGGAACTGAGGACTCCAGATGCAAGGCTCGTGCCATGGTTCGCTGTATTCAACAAGCATGCGATGAAGCCATGCCTAGAGCTTCATGCAAACCAAATAGGAAAGCTGTCTACTGGTGGAACAACAACATCGCGGAACTTCGCAGAAGATGCCTTCACCTACGGAGAAGAGTGACAAGATCCAGACCCCGAAGAGACGCTACGGCAGAAGTTGAAGCGTACAGGCAGGCCAGAAAATCTTTAAAAATAGCTATCGCAACCAGCAAGAAATCGATGTGGGAAGAATTGCGCAACGACATAAACACTGACCCCTGGGGACTAGGTTATAAAATAGTTATGCGCAAATTGAGCACACCTTCGCCGGCCCCAGTTTTGGAAGAGGCTGCGATGAACACCATTGTTGACACACTCTTCCCCAAGCACGAGACACGAACAGACCCGGAAATACGTTTAGATGTTCAACCACCACTCTTTACGGAAGACGAACTCAGGATCGCAGCTCGGTCCTTAAACAACAAGAAAGCTCCAGGTCCTGACGGTATCCCATCGGAAGTGCTTAAAGTGATAGTTGACGAGCGTCCGCAAGCCCTACTATCTATGTTTAACTCTTGCTTGACGGAAGGAATCTTCCCTGAGATCTGGAAAAGACAGCAACTAACACTGATTAGCAAGAAAAAAGGCGATCCAAACACCCCGAATGCATACCGCCCGCTATGTATGCTCGACACCCTGGGAAAGTTACTAGAGAGGCTTATCAAGCCGCGGCTAGCCACCGCTATTGTAAACGCCGGAGGCTTGTCTTCTAGACAACATGGCTTCCGACCAAGAAGGTCGACCGTGGGAGCACTCGAGGACGTCGTAGAAAGCTTTGAAGCAGCGCAGCGAGGAACTGCGTACTCGAAACCAATTGTGCTCTTGGCAGCCTTGGACGTAAGAAACGCTTTTAACAGTATGCGATGGATCGACGTAATAGAAGCGCTGGAAAAGCGCTTCCATGTACCTGCTTACACGATGCGTATGATACGAAGCTACCTGCGAGACCGGCAGCTGATATACAACACAAGCAATGGCCCAAGGTACAAAATCATAACTTCCGGAGCGGCACAGGGATCCATCCTAGGGCCGGACCTATGGAATGCGTTCTACGACGAGATTTTCTCGATAGAGATGCCGGATGACTCGCACCTGGTGGGGTTCGCTGATGATATTGCCGCCGTCATCAAGGCCAGAGACATGTCGGAAGCTCAACGCAAACTGAACCAAGTGATGATGCGGACACTAGCATGGATGGAGGCACGCGGTTTAAAACTGGCGACCGAGAAAACAGAGCTGATTCTTCTGACGAAGCGACACATCCCCCTAGAAGCCGACATGAGGGTGTGGGACTCGACCATCAAGACGAAGAAAGTCCTTAGCTACTTGGGCATCCGCCTGGACCCTAGGATGTCATTCTGGGCGCAGATTAACTATGCGGTTGAAAAAGCCTCAAAAACGTCAGTGGCACTCAGCAGACTGATGGCAAACGTCGGAGGCCCGACTGAAAATAAGCGAAGGCTGTTAATGTCAGTAGTTAACTCGGTGCTTCTTTACGGCTCAGAGGTGTGGGCTGTCTCTCTGAGCGCGAAACAGAAACGCAGGGCCCTGATGTCCGCGCTCAGGACTGCGGCCCTCAGAGTGTCGAGCGCATATAGAACGGTGTCAACGGAAGCTGTATTGGTGATCAGCAGTGCAATCCCCATTGACCTGTTAGCAATGGAGCGGAGGAAATCATGGCTGAGACGCAGATCTCAAGAAGAGAGGAACGAGAGCGCCGATATCAGAGGGCTAACCATTCGACTCTGGCAAGAGCGCTGGAATACTGATAGTAGTGGCAGGTGGACAGCAAGAATAATCCCGGATCTGGACACTTGGACAAGCAGGAAATTTGGCGAGGTGAACTACTACCTCACACAGCTGCTCTCTGGGCACGGGTATTTTGGAAAATACCTATACCGCATGAAGAGGCGAGAGCACCCCGGCTGTATATATGACGATGCTGATGAAGACGATGTTGAACACACCTTCTTCAAATGCAAGCAGTGGTCAGCTGAACGAAAACATCTCGAAGTTCAAGTTAGAGGTGTCTGGACGCCAGAAAATATAGTCTCCTTGCTTCTAAACAACGAGCAAAGCTGGGCTCACATCTCCAAGTTTGTTGAGAAGTTACTTGTAACCAAAAAGAAACGTTTGGATGAAACAAGCAATCTTGCTTAAATGACGGTCCTGGACGCAGGAGAGTAGTACTGTCCAATAGGACCTCTTGGGATTCTACCCCGAAGTAATGCGTACGCGGTTCCAGGGTAGAAACGATCCCAAGTGAAGAGGGGGTTTTTTAGTGGCTACACCACATACGTAACGGCGACGGCCGTTATATGATACGAAGGTATTTTTTGCCCTCCTCACCCGTCAAAAAAAAAAAATTATTATTATTATTATTATTATTATTATTATTATTATTATTATTATTATTATTATTATTATTATTATTATTATTATTATTATTATTATTATTATTATTATTATTATTATTATTATTATTATTATTATTATTATTATTATTATTATTATTATTATTATTATTATTATTATTATTATTATTATTATTATTATTATTATTATTATTATTATTATTATTATTATTATTATTATTATTATTATTATTATTATTATTATTATTATTATTATTATTATTATTATTATTATTATTATTATTATTATTATTATTATTATTATTATTATTATTATTATTATTATTATTATTATTATTATTATTATTATTATTATTATTATTATTATTATTATTATTATTATTATTATTATTATTATTATTATTATTATTATTATTATTATTATTATTATTATTATTATTATTATTATTATTATTATTATTATTATTATTATTATTATTATTATTATTATTATTATTATTATTATTATTATTATTATTATTATTATTATTATTATTATTATTATTATTATTATTATTATTATTATTATTATTATTATTATTATTATTATTATTATTATTATTATTATTATTATTATTATTATTATTATTATTATTATTATTATTATTATTATTATTATTATTATTATTATTATTATTATTATTATTATTATTATTATTATTATTATTATTATTATTATTATTATTATTATTATTATTATTATTATTATTATTATTATTATTATTATTATTATTATTATTATTATTATTATTATTATTATTATTATTATTATTATTATTATTATTATTATTATTATTATTATTATTATTATTATTATTATTATTATTATTATTATTATTATTATTATTATTATTATTATTATTATTATTATTATTATTATTATTATTATTATTATTATTATTATTATTATTATTATTATTATTATTATTATTATTATTATTATTATTATTATTATTATTATTATTATTATTATTATTATTATTATTATTATTATTATTATTATTATTATTATTATTATTATTATTATTATTATTATTATTATTATTATTATTATTATTATTATTATTATTATTATTATTATTATTATTATTATTATTATTATTATTATTATTATTATTATTATTATTATTATTATTATTATTATTATTATTATTATTATTATTATTATTATTATTATTATTATTATTATTATTATTATTATTATTATTATTATTATTATTATTATTATTATTATTATTATTATTATTATTATTATTATTATTATTATTATTATTATTATTATTATTATTATTATTATTATTATTATTATTATTATTATTATTATTATTATTATTATTATTATTATTATTATTATTATTATTATTATTATTATTATTATTATTATTATTATTATTATTATTATTATTATTATTATTATTATTATTATTATTATTATTATTATTATTATTATTATTATTATTATTATTATTATTATTATTATTATTATTATTATTATTATTATTATTATTATTATTATTATTATTATTATTATTATTATTATTATTATTATTATTATTATTATTATTATTATTATTATTATTATTATTATTATTATTATTATTATTATTATTATTATTATTATTATTATTATTATTATTATTATTATTATTATTATTATTATTATTATTATTATTATTATTATTATTATTATTATTATTATTATTATTATTATTATTATTATTATTATTATTATTATTATTATTATTATTATTATTATTATTATTATTATTATTATTATTATTATTATTATTATTATTATTATTATTATTATTATTATTATTATTATTATTATTATTATTATTATTATTATTATTATTATTATTATTATTATTATTATTATTATTATTATTATTATTATTATTATTATTATTATTATTATTATTATTATTATTATTATTATTATTATTATTATTATTATTATTATTATTATTATTATTATTATTATTATTATTATTATTATTATTATTATTATTATTATTATTATTATTATTATTATTATTATTATTATTATTATTATTATTATTATTATTATTATTATTATTATTATTATTATTATTATTATTATTATTATTATTATTATTATTATTATTATTATTATTATTATTATTATTATTATTATTATTATTATTATTATTATTATTATTATTATTATTATTATTATTATTATTATTATTATTATTATTATTATTATTATTATTATTATTATTATTATTATTATTATTATTATTATTATTATTATTATTATTATTATTATTATTATTATTATTATTATTATTATTATTATTATTATTATTATTATTATTATTATTATTATTATTATTATTATTATTATTATTATTATTATTATTATTATTATTATTATTATTATTATTATTATTATTATTATTATTATTATTATTATTATTATTATTATTATTATTATTATTATTATTATTATTATTATTATTATTATTATTATTATTATTATTATTATTATTATTATTATTATTATTATTATTATTATTATTATTATTATTATTATTATTATTATTATTATTATTATTATTATTATTATTATTATTATTATTATTATTATTATTATTATTATTATTATTATTATTATTATTATTATTATTATTATTATTATTATTATTATTATTATTATTATTATTATTATTATTATTATTATTATTATTATTATTATTATTATTATTATTATTATTATTATTATTATTATTATTATTATTATTATTATTATTATTATTATTATTATTATTATTATTATTATTATTATTATTATTATTATTATTATTATTATTATTATTATTATTATTATTATTATTATTATTATTATTATTATTATTATTATTATTATTATTATTATTATTATTATTATTATTATTATTATTATTATTATTATTATTATTATTATTATTATTATTATTATTATTATTATTATTATTATTATTATTATTATTATTATTATTATTATTATTATTATTATTATTATTATTATTATTATTATTATTATTATTATTATTATTATTATTATTATTATTATTATTATTATTATTATTATTATTATTATTATTATTATTATTATTATTATTATTATTATTATTATTATTATTATTATTATTATTATTATTATTATTATTATTATTATTATTATTATTATTATTATTATTATTATTATTATTATTATTATTATTATTATTATTATTATTATTATTATTATTATTATTATTATTATTATTATTATTATTATTATTATTATTATTATTATTATTATTATTATTATTATTATTATTATTATTATTATTATTATTATTATTATTATTATTATTATTATTATTATTATTATTATTATTATTATTATTATTATTATTATTATTATTATTATTATTATTATTATTATTATTATTATTATTATTATTATTATTATTATTATTATTATTATTATTATTATTATTATTATTATTATTATTATTATTATTATTATTATTATTATTATTATTATTATTATTATTATTATTATTATTATTATTATTATTATTATTATTATTATTATTATTATTATTATTATTATTATTATTATTATTATTATTATTATTATTATTATTATTATTATTATTATTATTATTATTATTATTATTATTATTATTATTATTATTATTATTATTATTATTATTATTATTATTATTATTATTATTATTATTATTATTATTATTATTATTATTATTATTATTATTATTATTATTATTATTATTATTATTATTATTATTATTATTATTATTATTATTATTATTATTATTATTATTATTATTATTATTATTATTATTATTATTATTATTATTATTATTATTATTATTATTATTATTATTATTATTATTATTATTATTATTATTATTATTATTATTATTATTATTATTATTATTATTATTATTATTATTATTATTATTATTATTATTATTATTATTATTATTATTATTATTATTATTATTATTATTATTATTATTATTATTATTATTATTATTATTATTATTATTATTATTATTATTATTATTATTATTATTATTATTATTATTATTATTATTATTATTATTATTATTATTATTATTATTATTATTATTATTATTATTATTATTATTATTATTATTATTATTATTATTATTATTATTATTATTATTATTATTATTATTATTATTATTATTATTATTATTATTATTATTATTATTATTATTATTATTATTATTATTATTATTATTATTATTATTATTATTATTATTATTATTATTATTATTATTATTATTATTATTATTATTATTATTATTATTATTATTATTATTATTATTATTATTATTATTATTATTATTATTATTATTATTATTATTATTATTATTATTATTATTATTATTATTATTATTATTATTATTATTATTATTATTATTATTATTATTATTATTATTATTATTATTATTATTATTATTATTATTATTATTATTATTATTATTATTATTATTATTATTATTATTATTATTATTATTATTATTATTATTATTATTATTATTATTATTATTATTATTATTATTATTATTATTATTATTATTATTATTATTATTATTATTATTATTATTATTATTATTATTATTATTATTATTATTATTATTATTATTATTATTATTATTATTATTATTATTATTATTATTATTATTATTATTATTATTATTATTATTATTATTATTATTATTATTATTATTATTATTATTATTATTATTATTATTATTATTATTATTATTATTATTATTATTATTATTATTATTATTATTATTATTATTATTATTATTATTATTATTATTATTATTATTATTATTATTATTATTATTATTATTATTATTATTATTATTATTATTATTATTATTATTATTATTATTATTATTATTATTATTATTATTATTATTATTATTATTATTATTATTATTATTATTATTATTATTATTATTATTATTATTATTATTATTATTATTATTATTATTATTATTATTATTATTATTATTATTATTATTATTATTATTATTATTATTATTATTATTATTATTATTATTATTATTATTATTATTATTATTATTATTATTATTATTATTATTATTATTATTATTATTATTATTATTATTATTATTATTATTATTATTATTATTATTATTATTATTATTATTATTATTATTATTATTATTATTATTATTATTATTATTATTATTATTATTATTATTATTATTATTATTATTATTATTATTATTATTATTATTATTATTATTATTATTATTATTATTATTATTATTATTATTATTATTATTATTATTATTATTATTATTATTATTATTATTATTATTATTATTATTATTATTATTATTATTATTATTATTATTATTATTATTATTATTATTATTATTATTATTATTATTATTATTATTATTATTATTATTATTATTATTATTATTATTATTATTATTATTATTATTATTATTATTATTATTATTATTATTATTATTATTATTATTATTATTATTATTATTATTATTATTATTATTATTATTATTATTATTATTATTATTATTATTATTATTATTATTATTATTATTATTATTATTATTATTATTATTATTATTATTATTATTATTATTATTATTATTATTATTATTATTATTATTATTATTATTATTATTATTATTATTATTATTATTATTATTATTATTATTATTATTATTATTATTATTATTATTATTATTATTATTATTATTATTATTATTATTATTATTATTATTATTATTATTATTATTATTATTATTATTATTATTATTATTATTATTATTATTATTATTATTATTATTATTATTATTATTATTATTATTATTATTATTATTATTATTATTATTATTATTATTATTATTATTATTATTATTATTATTATTATTATTATTATTATTATTATTATTATTATTATTATTATTATTATTATTATTATTATTATTATTATTATTATTATTATTATTATTATTATTATTATTATTATTATTATTATTATTATTATTATTATTATTATTATTATTATTATTATTATTATTATTATTATTATTATTATTATTATTATTATTATTATTATTATTATTATTATTATTATTATTATTATTATTATTATTATTATTATTATTATTATTATTATTATTATTATTATTATTATTATTATTATTATTATTATTATTATTATTATTATTATTATTATTATTATTATTATTATTATTATTATTATTATTATTATTATTATTATTATTATTATTATTATTATTATTATTATTATTATTATTATTATTATTATTATTATTATTATTATTATTATTATTATTATTATTATTATTATTATTATTATTATTATTATTATTATTATTATTATTATTATTATTATTATTATTATTATTATTATTATTATTATTATTATTATTATTATTATTATTATTATTATTATTATTATTATTATTATTATTATTATTATTATTATTATTATTAT
>CAWZZZ010000180.1:0-10266 GCA_963966595.1 Physocephala rufipes
ATATATATATATATATATATATATATATATATATATATATATATATATATATATATATATATATATATATATATATATATATATATATATATATATATATATATATATATATATATATATATATATATATATATATATATATATATATATATATATATATATATATATATATATATATATATATATATATATATATAATATATATATATATATATATATATATATATATATATATATATATATATATATATATATATATATATATATATATATATATATATATATATATATATATATATATATATATATATATATATATATATATATATATATATATATATATATATATATATATATATATATATATATATATATATATATATATATATATATATATATATATATATATATATATATATATATATATATATATATATATATATATATATATATATATATATATATATATATATATATATATATATATATATATATATATATATAATATATATATATATATATATATATATATATATATATATATATATATATATATATATATATATATATATATATATATATATATATATATATATATATATATATATATATATATATATATATATATATATATATATATATATATATATATATATATATATATATATATATATATATATATATATATATATATATATATATATATATATATATATATATATATATATATATATATATATATATATATATATATATATATATATATATATATATATATATATATATATATATATATATATATATATATATATATATATATATATATATATATATATATATATATATATATATATATATATATATATATATATATATATATATATATATATATATATATATATATTTATTTATTTATTTATTTATTTATTTATTTATTTATTTATATGTTATTATATTTATTTATTTATTTATATATTCATTAAAATATCAAATTTAATCAATCACTCTTTCTTCCAAAATCACAAGCGCCCAGCGGAGGATTCTACCTCAATTCTGGCAAACTCTCCAAATAATAGTGTTCCCATGAACTCGGAAGATACACTACTGATTACTACGGCGACATACGTCGACCCGAGTTCTCCGATTGTGTCAAAAT
Source organism: Physocephala rufipes (assembly GCA_963966595.1). Taxonomy (NCBI): domain Eukaryota; kingdom Metazoa; phylum Arthropoda; class Insecta; order Diptera; family Conopidae; genus Physocephala; species Physocephala rufipes. The sequence goes on from CAWZZZ010000180.1 coordinate 1,157, forward strand.
TAACTTCACATCTAAGAAGTTGCCAACCATCTACACGATTTGATGAAATGATATTCAAGCGCTCTCAGAAAAGTGGGTCGAGGTCAAGGGTCGCTATGTTTATTATTAATCGAGAGCCTTCACCAGAACTAGCACGAATTTCACCGCTTGTAACAAGAACAGCGAAACAAAACTCTGGAAGAAGTAAGTTGTTTCACGTCATATAAGATATATATGGATAAATATAAAATTTCGTAAAAAATTTCACCATTATGCTGTAAACACAACCTCACGACAAGTTGTCGTACACCGCCGCGACTTGTCAAAAAACTCTGCCGGCGCTGAAGCAAGCAGAGAACATACGTTTGTTTATTAATTTAAGTAAGCTTGTATGTTTAAGTTTTATACATATATCTACCATCCAACTTTGTCTTTATAGCAATTTCCTCCCAATTTTTTCCTTCTGCAAGATGTTTTTGTAGCCAGGGTCTTGCGAATTGTAGAGGCATTTATATTGCCTGACCTGCTCAATTATAGTTTCTTCAATACCAGTCATTCTAAAATACGGAATAATCATTTTAGGAGATATATTTACATTAATTAATACTTACACAAGAAAAATTTCAAAGAAAAAACATAAAAAAGAGAGTATTCAATTATATTTGCATTATAGAATAATACAGAGTACACATTATTCATTAGTCATTAGAGAGTAAACAAACAGAGAAAAGAAGAACAAGATGCGCGACAACTGAGAAAAATAGAAAATTTTCGACTACAGTCGCTGTCGTACGCGTCGGCAGAGCGACAAGTTTATTTTTTTCTTAACTCCCATAAGACTCCATGTATTTTTGACAAGTCGTGGCGGTGTACGACAACTTGTCGCGAGGTTGTGTTTATAGCATTAGGCTTTTCGTTATCCAATTTGAAAGTAATTTTCAATCAGATCCAATAGTAACTTCGAATGTAATAATAAAATATCAGTTATTCGAATAATTTCTTGAATTTAAATATGTTATAATGAAATTGTAAAATAATCTAAATAATTCATCCATTCAAAAAGTAATCTAGAGAATTCTAAAATTAGTTGATAATGCAAGTTGTTCAGACACCGCAGAAGACAGGGGAGGAGTGACTCCCACTATTAACAATCTTGGAACAACTAATACTAAAGATCTCATCGAAAACAGAAGCATAGATAATGTATGCAAATTACAATCAGATATCAAAAGTGTAATCCCGCCGTCGAGTTCTTGGTCACCTTGTGACAATCTAACAGCTGGCTCAACACTTTTGCCGCAGCAACTGCTGCAGTCCTCAGCTTTAGAGCATTTGTACGTGGATCCAACAACTTCTACTTCCGATAGAAATATAACAAATAGCACAAGCTCGCCGTTTCATGAAACAAATCGGCCATTATCTTATATCGTGAGTTATTAGCTTTACATACATAATAATATAGTAGGCATTATAACATTAGAATATCCCATCAGAAAACTCTCTGATATTTTCAAAATATTTCAAATTACAAAACATTTAACATATACTCCTCCGTCAGCGATAATTTCGATTTTTTAAAACTAAGCAATATTTTAATTTTAAAGCGTATACGTAAATATGAATAAATGTTTTGAAATTGAAATAACTTTGAAATTGCGGAATTTATTTCATCTCGGAGGAATTTATTTCGTCACCAACTATTTAAGTTTTAGTTAAGTAACTATTTAAGTGCAAAGGCCTAACATCATTAATTTAAAATTAACATCATGAATTTTGAATTTTAGCGAGTTACGTATATTCAATTTCCAACTTTTTTGTGGGCGTATGCTGGTACTCATTTCCCTCGCCTACGCTGTCAAATTTTACCACCTTGAATGTCCAGTTAATTTTTTACAGATATTTTTCTTGGGCGTGTTTTGGCTCATCTTGGGTTTTTGTCTGCTCTATAAAATGGATCGAAAGCTATGTAAAAAATTTTGCATGAAAAGCAAAATTAAGTGCGGTGACTCATTACGAGTGTTGAGTCTGGCATATGGTAAAGCTACCTCGGACAAAATCATATGGTGAAGCACCATATGGCATATAGTGAAGCTACCTCGTCTATCGGTGGTACAAAGTCTACTCAAAGGGCGATGAAGATGTGAACGGCAATAACATTAACGAACGGAAGAGAATAGTATCGCTTAGTCGCCTAATCAACGCTAGAGAATGTATTGAGAAATTAAACACATCATATATAGAAGGTTCAGACGGAGTTTGAAAAGTGACTATTCAACTAGTTTTAGACTTTTCGCTAAAGAGCAACTTTTTGGCCATATAAGAGCTGTTAAACGAAAAGTAATTGAATTTCCGTTCGTAAACCTGATTTTTTGCAATTTTGTTCCATTCCACCTCATTCCCGCAACTATTTATACATTATCATAAATGTCGGCAAATTAACTTTGGAAGACGATTCTTTTGAACATCGCACTTAGAAAACTTTGTCGATCCCTGACTCGAAAGGAGTTCCAAACTACATGACCCGCGCAATGCCTATGTTCTATTCTATTTTTCACCAAAGTATAACAAATTCGGTCGAACGCGAAGGTTTTGCTTGAAGTTTTCTTCAGAGTGCAGAATTGCTCGCTCATAAGCTGCTCAGCTCACGAGGGTGAGGCGACTGAAATTTTTCATCAGCTCACGCTCATGAGCTGCGAGCAAATCAGATAGCTCGCGCTCGTGAGCTGAGGAACATCGCCTAGCTCACAGCTTAGAGTGTGAGCTCAAAGTACAGCTCATGAGCGTCGTAAGCTGACTGAATAATATGTATATGTTGTTAAGCGTTGATATGAAAAATAGCAATTCGATAAAAGTGGGCTGCGGAGAAGTGGGTGGCGATAACCTAAGTGGTTCACATGGTTTTTTATCCATTCTTTAATTGCGCCAATAGATATAAAATGTAATGAAACAGATTTGGAACATGGTGGGAGGTGGGAGTGGACACTAAAAAGGGGCGGAGGGGCGTTTGTACAAAGACATTACTTTTAACCATTTTTCATAATATCGGTACCTGTTACTGAGCCGCATATTCCGCAAATATTTATGATCTGTTTGCTGAGTTCTTCAAGGTCACGCTTATTTATGCCTGCTATATACATGCTGAATTTCATGAAACTGTGTCAAAAGCCCGCTACAAGGATCCCTTTGTTTCCTTTTCGCTCACATGCACACTATCCTTGGGGAACGCAGGCAATTTTTATATATAAGTTTTCTTAAAGGTAAAAAAGTCCAGAATTAGATCGCGATTTTATGAAGGTTCATATCTGAGCAGACCTCATAAAACTAACGATAAAAGATCTGCACCCACACTTTCCTCTTCCTTGTTTTTTATTCAAGATTCCTTTTAAGATATTTGGTATTTATTGGTGCAATGAAATAATTTTAAAATAAACATAATTTCTGTTCGATCTTCCATAAATCTATTTGAATATTTGACGGATATTATGTTTGGTTTTAGTGCCCCATTTTAAGTTTCCACGCCAACCCCAGGCAATCTTCCTTACCCGTTTCGCGATATTTGCTATCGATTAGCGCAAATAATTTTTTAAATCCCCTTACGCCCCTTTTTAGTGTGCACACTCACCTCTCATCATGTTCCAAATCTGTTTCATTACATCTGATATCTATTGGCGCAATAAAAAAATTTGGATAGAAAACCTTCTTGTGAACCACTAAGGTTATCACCACCAAATTCCCAGCAGCCCACCTTTGTCGAATTACTATTTTGCATATCAACGCTTATCAATATACACATGCTTATTCAGTCAGCTCACGAGTGCTCATGAGCTGTACCTTCAGCTCACGCTCTAAGCTGTGAACTGGACGATGAAAAATTGGATTCTGCACAATTAAAACACTTTTGCTTATACATAGTGGCTTGTGCGTGAATTCTTGGTAAAAAGTAACATAATAGTGATGCCGCCACTACCGCATTCCCCTGATCTTTCAAAAGTGAAGAGACCGATGAATAGACGACTATCTTCATCTACGTTACAATTCAAGAGATAAAGACAGCATTAAAGGTGGAGTAAATCAAGATCAATAAAACTGATTTTTGAAGAGTTTCGAGGATCGGATGAAACGTTGACCCAAGTGCATAATATCTGATGGGCACTGATTCGAAGGGGGAAAACGTATATTCATGAATAAATAAATAATTTATAGAAGACGTGAAATTCTCGATATATTTTGACCAAGTCTCGTTTTTTATGGGAAACATTATTTACAATCAAAGTCACAAACTATTTTTGAATGAAACAATTAAATATGTATTTAATATTATTATTGCAATATTTCGTGGTTACAATCGATGTATGGCTGTGTTGAGAGCATACCCCAGTATTGCATGTAACGCATGAGTTATGAGTTTTCAATTTTTTGCCGGGTGGGCACAAATCACACCGCTGTCGTTCTGATTATTTTCTTTCTCTTATATTCGGTGTACCATTTGCTACAATCTGCTGCTCTTTTTTGGACAATTGTGCGGGACACTGATTCACGGGGTAGAATTTTTCGTCTTGCGATATTTTGTTACACTAGTGGCATGCCAGGTTCCTGCAGAAACCATCGGCGTCTATATAATTTGTTTTTATTCCATTGTGGATGGATTTCTATCCAGAGTATAAATGCACTGAGAGCAGAGAAGTCAAGAATATTACTAAAAATAGCAACTGGCCAACGGTTTGTTTTATGTTTGCATAAAGTGGTTGCTGCTAGTTGGTCTATCCTATCTAAACAACCTTTGTTTGCATTGTTGTATATAATAAATTCCGAAATTTTCTTGGAATGATCTTCAACAATCTTTTTCTGATGGTGCAGTGTACACATCTCAAAAACTAGTTTATGCCGTTTGGGAATGTATTGCACAAGTGTGCTTTTATTTTAAAAGAAAAATCGGCTTGAGTGCAATGGTAACCTCCGTACTTCCTTTTGATGAAGCGCATATTGGCAAACATATTTTGTTCTTCCTCGCTGTACCCACAAGTGAAATCCGTTTTTTTAGCAGCTATAATGTCAGGTTACGTGAGGTAAAAAAATTATCGGTTGTTATGTTTCGACCATGATAACGGAACACTAATTCTAGTACAATTCGCTCTCCTTGTTTCGTTCTGGTGGAGGATGCTTAGATTCTTTACCAAGGTATAACTGGTAATTTAGATAAAAACCTGTTTTTGTGTCCGCTGGCGCCCAAGCTTTTATACCATATTTGCCGGGATTACTTGGTTTAAACCGACATCTGCCGTGGAATGATATTAGTTGTTCAAGATTAACACACTAGTGAGGTGAAAATAAATATTCAAGATTTGTAATGCTGCAAGAATATATCAAGAAATATTCAAGAAATGCTGCAAGAATATATCTACGATGTTCAGCAGAGGTTTCAATCTTCGTTGTAACCTATCGTCGAAAGCCAGGAATCGCGAGATTTCTTTGGAACTTTGTAGGGACATTACAAAACTTTCAACATTTTCATGATGTGAACCATACTTCAAGTGAACGATATATAAGATATACTTGTTTTACATTTTCTTGACATAATGTTTTTACCCGATAAAATCACCAAAAAAAGGCGTCAAGCTCAATTTCATCTATATTTTTGTTTAAATCAGAAAGCAATTTCCTTCCTTGCATATTCGTAAAACGTATAACCATGTTTTTATAGAGTTCGTAATGCGCAAATCAAATTAGCCCACAATTGCTGAAATTCGCTTTATTGCAAATGACGTCATATCCATACTACCTCGGATTATATTTTCAGCTCTCGTTTGAGTGAGTCCACACTCTGTGGGGTTCATTTTCCAAAAAGTGGCATTGTCTTTGGTTAGAAAATGATCAATTCCAATGGAATTTTCATCATTGTTTCAATCGCTTTCGAAGTCCTCGAAATTTTGTTATATTATGAATTAGGTGTATGAATTAAACATAAAATCGTTTTGGGTGACGAAATGATTCCTTCAACGTATTAAGGTTAAATAGCAATCCAAAAGCATAATTTAATGTGTAACAAGGCGGTTTCAATGTCGATTATCTCCTCCGAAATTAATGTGATTACCTCAGATAAATACGTCGTTTCTTCTGTAGTGGATACACACAATAGCTGTGTTTTTTTAATGAACTGAGGTTTCGGATCATTAAAAAAACGGAGGGAAATTTGTAAATGTCAAAACTGATCTGACAACTCGAAAGCAAAAGCAACGCTAATATAAATTTTAATTTAAAAAACTGAGCAATTTTATATTTTTAAAATCAATAATAGAAGGAACACCACGGGATTTAAATATTTAAATAATAAAAATATGGATCTAAATGTAGGAATTATTTTAATAAGCTACACTCAGACTTTATAAAGAAGCATTTTTACTCAACTTTCACTTGTGGATAATTGCAGGAATTGTTCGAAGACTATTTCGATTTCGACATCGATTTGGATTTAATTTGAACAGAAAACATTTTTTTGCCAAATACATTCATTATCTGATAACTAAATTCACTGAATTTTATTCATTTTGTAATAGAAAGCAAAATAAAATATTAGAATAAAATTATTTATTTAACAAAAAGACTTCACTTTTATTACATAAGGCACCTTTTCATTATTATTGATTAATTCTTTTTCCAAAATAAATTTAAGCATTTCAATAAATTAAAATCTAACTTAACTACTTCAGTAAATTAAAATCCAAATCAACTGCTTCAATAAATTAAAATCTAACTTAACTATTAAAAAAAATTAAAATAAAATTTCACTTTAGTCATTATATTAAAAGATATTTTTTGCCTATTATCTTTTAAGTGCACTAAGAGCATTCAGCAATTCCTTGTGACGCTTATTCTTCTCTGCATTTAGAAATAGAAGCAATTCTTTCTTTTCATTATATCTTTCGGCTTTAGCTTTTTCCAACTCAAGCTTTTCTAAATATTTGCTTTCTTTAAATTTTATCCTGCGTTTGGACTTTGGTACACGTTGGATTGTAGTCATTACAGCTTGCGACGTTCCCACTTCGCATCCTATTTGGGATGAAACCACTGTATTTGAGGTGCTGGTCGTACTAGGGACAGGCATTGGACGGAAACTGCTAATGCAGTGCTTTTTCGTTGCAGTGATGGGCCTATTCCCGAAAATATCCTCCATTTCTTCCTGGAAAGGGGTTTGGATAGATGGTGATGCCCCTGTCCGCATATTGTTATCTACCGCAGATTTATACGACCGCACCATGTTTTTAATTTTATTTTCTATTTGGACCGCTGTTACTGGAGATTGCTAAAAAGAAATGTCGTAAGATTTGTAAAATTCTAGTGAACAATGCTTTATTACCAACACGCCAAGGCCGATTAGGTCTTCCAACATATTCGAGAATGCATATTTCTTCTTTCTGAAATTTTGCAGTTCATGTTCTCGAGCTTTGTAAACTGTTAGCAGAGCCTTCGTTTCATTAGTCGTCCAAATATGGCGATCTCTGCAGAAAAGATGTATTAGGTATGAAGGGCGACATTTAACATAGAAATACTTACATATGATTTTCGTCTCCCATTTTAATAAATAAATTATTTTGTAAATTAGAATGTCTTGTTTTTGAAATCAAAATAAATTGTAAACGGTTTGACAAAGAGTGAATGATAGTGTCAAAAAGAGTGAAATGAGTGACATTCACAAAAAAAGGGAATTTTACAAATTTCCCCATAACCTGGATGGAGACCTGCACAAAACCTGGGTAAGTGTCATTTGTATAGACAAAACCTATACAGTTCATTAAAAAAACACAGCTAATAGCGTGCAGCGATATGTCTATCAGAGCGCTTAAAAACATGACAAGCTAAACTGAATAACCGACATGATATGCAATCAATGAGAATTTCGACTCAATGTGTACCGATCTGATCAATACACTAACTCATACATATGTAAAACCGGGTGCATCTACAACTTGTAAATAGCGTAAGTAGTGAAGGTGAGAAAACAAATCACTTTACATAGATATTAAGATATGAATAACAAGTAAAAATAGATATGTTCACGAAATATATAATTGTATGAATTTTGTTTCTAAAAAGGGAAGCATTCTAAAATAAAGGAGTATTATTTATTTGTAAATCGACGACTTCAACGAAGGATTTATTGAAGTAAGTTTAATACGACGACTTTAACAAAGGAACGAAGGAATATATATATATATATATATATATATATATATATATATATATATATATATATATATATATATATATATATATATATATATATATATATATATATATATATATATATATATATATATATATATATATATATATATATATATATATATATATATATATATATATATATATATATATATATATATATATATATATATATATATATATATATATATATATATATATATATATATATATATATATATATATATATATATATATATATATATATATATATATATATATATATATATATATATATATATATATATATATATATATATATATATATATATATATATATATATATATATATATATATATATATATATATATATATATATATATATATATATATATATATATATATATATATATATATATATATATATATATATATATATATATATATATATATATATATATATATATATATATATATATATATATATATATATATATATATATATATATATATATATATATATATATATATATATATATATATATATATATATATATATATATATATATATATATATATATATATATATATATATATATATATATATATATATATATATATATATATATATATATATATATATATATATATATATATATATATATATATATATATATATATATATATATATATATATATATATATATATATATATATATATATATATATATATATATATATATATATATATATATATATATATATATATATATATATATATATATATATATATATATATATATATATATATATATATATATATATATATATATATATATATATATATATATATATATATATATATATATATATATATATATATATATATATATATATATATATATATATATATATATATATATATATATAT
>CAWZZZ010000181.1:0-53201 GCA_963966595.1 Physocephala rufipes
ATATATATATATATATATATATATATATATATATATATATATATATATATATATATATATATATATATATATATATATATATATATATATATATATATATATATATATATATATATATATATATATATATATATATATATATATATATATATATATATATATATATATATATATATATATATATATATATATATATATATATATATATATATATATATATATATATATATATATATATATATATATATATATATATATATATATATATATATATATATATATATATATATATATATATATATATATATATATATATATATATATATATATATATATATATATATATATATATATATATATATATATATATATATATATATATATATATATATATATATATATATATATATATATATATATATATATATATATATATATATATATATATATATATATATATATATATATATATATATATATATATATATATATATATATATATATATATATATATATATATATATATATATATATATATATATATATATATATATATATATATATATATATATATATATATATATATATATATATATATATATATATATATATATATATATATATATATATATATATATATATATATATATATATATATATATATATATATATATATATATATATATATATATATATATATATATATATATATATATATATATATATATATATATATATATATATATATATATATATATATATATATATATATATATATATATATATATATATATATATATATATATATATATATATATATATATATATATATATATATATATATATATATATATATATATATATATATATATATATATATATATATATATATATATATATATATATATATATATATATATATATATATATATATATATATATATATATATATATATATATATATATATATATATATATATATATATATATATATATATATATATATATATATATATATATATATATATATATATATATATATATATATATATATATATATATATATATATATATATATATATATATATATATATATATATATATATATATATATATATATATATATATATATATATATATATATATATATATATATATATATATATATATATATATATATATATATATATATATATATATTTCTGCTCAGAATAACCTCCTGGTTCGATTAACCATGCTCATCCGTCGGTCTGTCTGCTTGCGGTTGAACGGAGGGATATACAGAGATGAACTTTGACAAAAATATTCCAATATATTGAAAGTGGAGAAAATCAGTCCCATGCCTACCATGTACATTTTTTTTATGAAGTACTTTTAAACTTTTAAAAGCGGATTTCTCAGTTTCTATATAAGTTTTCAAGGTGGAATTTCATAGCCGATATATTGGTATTAGATCTTTCACTCCAAAAAAATTGGCGCCCCCTTCATCATGTGTTGTGGACTTTTTGACGAAAGGTGTGTTGATAATAAATTGTTAAATCTAATTAAATTAAGAATTGAGAAATGTAATATTAAAAGAGGCGTGGATCGTACACTAATTATAATCATTAGCCTATAAATTTATATTGCAGGTGTAGTGTATATGAGCTTCGGACGGGCCGATAGTATTCTTACTTGCTTAATTCCACTTACTTACTTTCTGATGTTAGGTAATATGCTCAATCATTACGATACCTGTTTTCGCTCTCCCGTAATAGTGATTTTAAAAGAGGGCTTGAAAGACAGAGACCTCTCCCTTATACCTTTCCCGTTTATGGTAAACGATAGTAGGGTTAATTACTTAAAATTATTATTTCTAACACAAAACAATGTTTTACCTCCAAAACAATGGCTAAACCGAAATTATACATAAAATTATTTTTACCGTTTTGTCTGAGTTGGTTGACTTTAATTTGGAACCTAATCATGAATTTATTGATATAATTTTGTAGCCATTCGTTACTCATTGCATGTCTCTGTGTAACGTAAAGTCTTTATACTCTAACTTATATTTGGGGTTACTTCCAGATTTGTTAACAGTTACGTAATAATTTATATAGCTGGATATTATTATGTACATATGCATTCACATATACTAGTATACTGCATATGTGATATATAATTTCGTTTGTTTTGGTGATCGTGGAAAACGGAGCAATATTTCCACAATCATTACTCTCTAATATATCCGTTTGACTAATTTCATTTACCATTAAAACAAAAGCAAACTCTCATGTATTATTTAACAAAGAAACGTTTTCATTTTTATGTTTGAACTGCAGAGCATTCGTTTGCATTTAAGGTCACCTGTGACTCTTAAAAGCTTTGTTGAAACCGCAAAGTGCAATTTTAAAAAAGGAAGCGAAGTTGCTCGTTATTATTTTGTATCGAGTGATTACACAGGACGTTAAAAGGACGAATGAAAATGAAATTATTACAAAACACCAAGAATAACAAAGGATCAAATGGACGCATATAATTAGGATGATAATTAGGATTATTCACAACGGCGGAGTCTTTTTTTTCTAAAAATTAAACGGTAAATCATTGCTCAATCTCGTTAAAATATAAACAAAAAATTAAGGCAACATTCGGACTCTGCAAATTACACAAGGCGCACTACCTTGGATAGAGTGAGGATGTGGCATCTCTTATCCCGTTAAATAATTAATTTCCGTACGATTTAACACTGACTATTGCTGCCAATTTTGGGTGTCAAATAGCCATAATACGGAATATACGTCCAAAATTTCATGCAAAATATATTCATTAATTCTGTCGTTAGTATATACAGATACAGAGAGACAGACAGAACAGAGAGATAAACAAAAGACAGACAGCTGTAGGAACAGTGCTAAATCGAATCAGGGGCCGATCATGAATTGGAATATGTCTACTTTTCTATATCTGTCTGGTCCCCATTAACGCATTACAAATGGAAACATTAAAGAAGCGTACCCTGATCACTTCGGATTGAGGGTGTTATGAAAGTGTCCAAATGCAAACTGAAAAAGGAGAAAAATGAAAATAAGGTTTATAATTATAAATAAGAAAGAAAAGACTGGAGACCTGACAACCTTTTACTTTATGGGTGCTTATTTCAACGATATTGTCATAAGGATCGTTGAGGAGTGTTTAACTCTGTAAAAACAATTTGTAGTACGAGTAGAACCCACGGCAAAGAAGCATGATGTTATCGTCATCTATATTCTGGGGGTGTAACCGATTAACCAATAAGAGTGGTAAAAAATTCCGGCGTGCACGCTTCATACAACATACAGAAATGTTCCACCTATTGGCAGTTGGAATGGAGGATAATTAGTTTTTACTTTCACTCTAATTGCAAATTTTCTATTTCTCGTTTTCTATACATCACATTGTCCCAAAACCTATTTATTCTTTTCCACTTTTTTTCCTTATTCATTTATTTATTGCCTGTAGATTTAATTTTTCGTAAATCGATATATTTTTTAATCTTCTCGCGAATAGGTACATAACTTCTATACCTTCCTTATTTCTTCCGCTTTTGTAATTCGTTAGCCCTTTAAAAATCGTCCTCTCATTTTCATTTACTTTGTTTTCATTTACATATAGAAAATCTTATTGTAATTCGTTCTTTTGAATTATATGGCGTTCACATAAAACTGGTTTACTTAGCTTCAGGGTGAGGTTTCGGGTTTGTCTCTAAACCCAATCAATCCCAACAAATCCAGATTTGTTCCACTAAAATTGTTATCATGAATTCTTGGTTAATCCGTTAACATTTTTGGGTTTATCAGTTCACAACCCTGATTCGTATTTCGAACAAAAAACGAAAAAATTTCAAGTTGGCATATTTAAATTTATATTTTCCCAGCTAACAATTATAAGAGTCTTCACATTTATGATTCCAAAAAAGACTCATATTTTGGAAGAAAATTTATACGCTTCGAAAATTTAATTTTATGTATGCCTTTTTTTGTGCGTGTGTGTTGTTTTTTTTGTGGTAATTGCGATAATTGTACAGTAAACAATATGACTCTTTCTAGATTTCAAACTGATTCATATTTCTGATCAGATACTATATTTTTGTATTAAATTAAACAGTATTTTGAATTAAACAGTATTAAATTAGGCTGAACACAATGCTTCCTAAATTTCTGCGTATGGAAGTTAAATTTTCGAATTGTACATATTTTCTTCCAAAATAAAGAGCCCTTTTTAATTTATGAAAATGAGGGCACTAATAATTGTTTATTGGGATATTATAAATTTAAGTATGTCATCGTGGAATATTTGTACAATAATTTTAGGAAATTTTTTTTGTTCTGTCGCACTAGATGTAGAAAGAGACCGAGATAAATGTTTTTTGTTCGAACTTCGAATCAGGGTTGTGAACTGATAAACCCAAAAATTTTGTGGGGTTTATTAAAAATTCACAAAAACAATTTGAATGGAACAAACCTGGCTTAATGATTAGGTTTATCTCCTAACCCGAAACCTCGGTAAACCCCCTTTATGTGAACGCCACATTAGTTTCACTTGTTCTTTTCGCATTTACAATTGAAACGCTTCATTTTCAATAGCTCTTTTTTCATTAACGATTTAAATCGCTGAGTTGACAAATTATATAGTGATTACTACTACTATTTTATTATTAGTAATTCTTCATGTCGTTGGGAGAAATATTTCCGTAAGGTAGCTTTTATTAAGTAAAAGTATCTATTTATTAAATACGACATTCTTTTGCTGCTGACCCCTTTAGTTGCGCAGGATTTTAAGATGGCGTCACTGCACCAAAAAAATTTGTGATGATTCGGATTTGGTGCATGCACTGCCGGTGGGTGAAGCTGCTCGCACGTGAGAGTAGGCGCGTGTCGCGGCCAATGGAGAGCCAATGGACCATGTACATTTTTTTATGAAGTACTTTTAAACTTTTAAAAGCGGATTTCTCAGTTTCTATATAAGTTTTCAAGGTGGAATTTCATAGCCGATATATTGGTATTAGATCTTTCACTCCAAAAAAATTGGCGCCCCCTTCATCATGTGTTGTGGACTTTTTGACGAAAGGTGTGTTGATAATAAATTGTTAAATCTAATTAAATTAAGAATTGAGAAATGTAATATTAAAAGAGGCGTGGATCGTACACTAATTATAATCATTAGCCTATAAATTTATATTGCAGGTGTACTGTATATGAGCTTCGGACGGGCCGATAGTATTCTTACTTGCTTAATTCCACTTACTTACTTTCTGATGTTAGGTAATATGCTCAATCATTACGATACCTGTTTTCGCTCTCCCGTAATAGTGATTTTAAAAGAGGGCTTGAAAGACAGAGACCTCTCCCTTATACCTTTCCCGTTTATGGTAAATGATAGTAGGGTTAATTACTTAAAATTATTATTTCTAACACAAAACAATGTTTTACCTCCAAAACAATGGCTAAACCGAAATTATACATAAAATTATTTTTACCGTTTTGTCTGAGTTGGTTGACTTTAATTTGGAACCTAATCATGAATTTATTGATATAATTTTGTAGCCATTCGTTACTCATTGCATGTCTCTGTGTAACGTAAAGTCTTTATACTCTAACTTATATTTGGGGTTACTTCCAGATTTGTTAACAGTTACGTAATAATTTATATAGCTGGATATTATTATGTACATATGCATTCACATATACTAGTATACTGCATATGTGATATATAATTTCGTTTGTTTTGGTGATCGTGGAAAACGGAGCAATATTTCCACAATCATTACTCTCTAATATATCCGTTTGACTAATTTCATTTACCATTAAAACAAAAGCAAACTCTCATGTATTATTTAACAAAGAAACGTTTTCATTTTTATGTTTGAACTGCAGAGCATTCGTTTGCATTTAAGGTCACCTGTGACTCTTAAAAGCTTTGTTGAAACCGCAAAGTGCAATTTTAAAAAAGGAAGCGAAGTTGCTCGTTATTATTTTGTATCGAGTGATTACACAGGACGTTAAAAGGACGAATGAAAATGAAATTATTACAAAACACCAAGAATAACAAAGGATCAAATGGACGCATATAATTAGGATGATAATTAGGATTATTCACAACGGCGGAGTCTTTTTTTTCTAAAAATTAAACGGTAAATCATTGCTCAATCTCGTTAAAATATAAACAAAAAATTAAGGCAACATTCGGACTCTGCAAATTACACAAGGCGCACTACCTTGGATAGAGTGAGGATGTGGCATCTCTTATCCCGTTAAATAATTAATTTCCGTACGATTTAACACTGACTATTGCTGCCAATTTTGGGTGTCAAATAGCCATAATACGGAATATACGTCCAAAATTTCATGCAAAATATATTCATTAATTCTGTCGTTAGTATATACAGATACAGAGAGACAGACAGAACAGAGAGATAAACAAAAGACAGACAGCTGTAGGAACAGTGCTAAATCGAATCAGGGGCCGATCATGAATTGGAATATGTCTACTTTTCTATATCTGTCTGGTCCCCATTAACGCATTACAAATGGAAACATTAAAGAAGCGTACCCTGATCACTTCGGATTGAGGGTGTTATGAAAGTGTCCAAATGCAAACTGAAAAAGGAGAAAAATGAAAATAAGGTTTATAATTATAAATAAGAAAGAAAAGACTGGAGACCTGACAACCTTTTACTTTATGGGTGCTTATTTCAACGATATTGTCATAAGGATCGTTGAGGAGTGTTTAACTCTGTAAAAACAATTTGTAGTACGAGTAGAACCCACGGCAAAGAAGCATGATGTTATCGTCATCTATATTCTGGGGGTGTAACCGATTAACCAATAAGAGTGGTAAAAAATTCCGGCGTGCACGCTTCATACAACATACAGAAATGTTCCACCTATTGGCAGTTGGAATGGAGGATAATTAGTTTTTACTTTCACTCTAATTGCAAATTTTCTATTTCTCGTTTTCTATACATCACATTGTCCCAAAACCTATTTATTCTTTTCCACTTTTTTTCCTTATTCATTTATTTATTGCCTGTAGATTTAATTTTTCGTAAATCGATATATTTTTTAATCTTCTCGCGAATAGGTACATAACTTCTATACCTTCCTTATTTCTTCCGCTTTTGTAATTCGTTAGCCCTTTAAAAATCGTCCTCTCATTTTCATTTACTTTGTTTTCATTTACATATAGAAAATCTTATTGTAATTCGTTCTTTTGAATTATATGGCGTTCACATAAAACTGGTTTACTTAGCTTCAGGGTGAGGTTTCGGGTTTGTCTCTAAACCCAATCAATCCCAACAAATCCAGATTTGTTCCACTAAAATTGTTATCATGAATTCTTGGTTAATCCGTTAACATTTTTGGGTTTATCAGTTCACAACCCTGATTCGTATTTCGAACAAAAAACGAAAAAATTTCAAGTTGGCATATTTAAATTTATATTTTCCCAGCTAACAATTATAAGAGTCTTCACATTTATGATTCCAAAAAAGACTCATATTTTGGAAGAAAATTTATACGCTTCGAAAATTTAATTTTATGTATGCCTTTTTTTGTGCGTGTGTGTTGTTTTTTTTGTGGTAATTGCGATAATTGTACAGTAAACAATATGACTCTTTCTAGATTTCAAACTGATTCATATTTCTGATCAGATACTATATTTTTGTATTAAATTAAACAGTATTTTGAATTAAACAGTATTAAATTAGGCTGAACAATGCTTCCTAAATTTCTGCGTATGGAAGTTAAATTTTCGAATTGTACATATTTTCTTCCAAAATAAAGAGCCCTTTTTAATTTATGAAAATGAGGGCACTAATAATTGTTTATTGGGATATTATAAATTTAAGTATGTCATCGTGGAATATTTGTACAATAATTTTAGGAAATTTTTTTTGTTCTGTCGCACTAGATGTAGAAAGAGACCGAGATAAATGTTTTTTGTTCGAACTTCGAATCAGGGTTGTGAACTGATAAACCCAAAAATTTTGTGGGGTTTATTAAAAATTCACAAAAACAATTTGAATGGAACAAACCTGGCTTAATGATTAGGTTTATCTCCTAACCCGAAACCTCGGTAAACCCCCTTTATGTGAACGCCACATTAGTTTCACTTGTTCTTTTCGCATTTACAATTGAAACGCTTCATTTTCAATAGCTCTTTTTTCATTAACGATTTAAATCGCTGAGTTGACAAATTATATAGTGATTACTACTACTATTTTATTATTAGTAATTCTTCATGTCGTTGGGAGAAATATTTCCGTAAGGTAGCTTTTATTAAGTAAAAGTATCTATTTATTAAATACGACATTCTTTTGCTGCTGACCCCTTTAGTTGCGCAGGATTTTAAGATGGCGTCACTGCACCAAAAAAATTTGTGATGATTCGGATTTGGTGCATGCACTGCCGGTGGGTGAAGCTGCTCGCACGTGAGAGTAGGCGCGTGTCGCGGCCAATGGAGAGCGCATGTCTTGACTGAGATTGGTTTGATTGTGTGCGCTATCTTCACAATAATATGACGTATCTGCAAAAGTAGAAAAAATGTGCCCTATTTCTTAATTCGGTCTAAACATAAGTGTTAAAAAATTGAAATTAGAATAAAATGGCTATCAGGTCAAATCATGAAAAGATATTTAAGACCTAATGTATGAACAATTTTTGAACAAATACCACGTTAATGCAACAACAACAACAAGCAGCAAGTATTAATAAAGAATACTCACTGCTTACTTACTAAGAATTCCGCCGCCATAACAATAAGATCCATAGGCGCTGCTATATTGTGGGTACGCAAGATTATACGAGTAGTCTGAGGCAGACACCGCAGAGCCATAGCCTGTCAAAAAGGATTAAGAACAAAATCGAATAAAATACTGCGCCAAAGAAATTTCAAAGCTAGGATTTAAGGTAAGTGACATAAGGTGGATTCGATAATAATACAGAGTATTACTACTACAGGGTAATACAGAGTAGGTAATAATGATTTACGCAAGACAAAATATAAGCAATTAGAAAATACAGCCAAAAGTAAAAACAGAAGTTAAAAATCTTAATGAACGTATTAAATTTGTAATAATTAAATTTGAATTCACATTTGAATACAATTAAAGCATGTATAAAAGCATTATGTTTTTCATACAGGCCGCATTTTTAGTCTGAACTAATTATCGAATTTTATCAAATTCATTTTAAGTTTGAATAATGAAATATTTTATGATTTTCTTAAATGGAAAGATTTTTCAGTGTATCTCAAGAAAGGTAGGTGAACAAATTTGTTTTGAATTGTACTCTAATTTGTTTCGAATTATACCCAATAAATTTGAAGCTTATCCCTCTATATTTTATTTATGTTTAAATTAAACATTATTTTAAGCAAATTAACTGGAGCTCATTCGGCAAACCTTCCTTTATATGGTTATAATAGCGAAAGCTAATGACTTGGTAACCAACATCTTTGTGAGTTCGGTTACACGTTTGCGTCTAATGCTAACAATTACCCGAGAAGTACAAAGATAAAATAAGCTAGCAATTTCAAAACAGAGTGCAATGTTATTGAGATGCTGAGTTGATTTGTGTCGTCGTATAGGCTAACTTGCCTGAATAGTGACTCAAACTGGGCGGCATTGTTGGGTATTCACTGTTGCCGCTACCACTTATACCTGCGAGTGAACTTAACGGCTGCAGCTTGGTCAAGGGAATTTCGTGTTGGTAATGCTCCAGCTGCTGTTGCTCATTGATATTAGCCATTTCTTTGTTGAGCGCCGTCTGGACGAATTCTCTGTCGTTCCTATTGTTGATGTCGTTCCTATTGTTGATGTCGGCAGTTTTCAAATTCGTTACACTATTTTTTTCCATTTCGTTGTCGCCATCGCCGCCACTGCAGGTGGTAATTATTTTAACCGGCAGGCTGGTGCTAACCATATCTGCCGCCGTTACTGATTTTACCGGTGCTACTGGTAATGGCACTATTGCATCACGACCGAACGACGAGGTGATGACGCTGTTAGTTGAAAAGTTGTCGTACTCGACAACTGATCATAGTTGTTGTTGACGGTGATACGTTATATAGTGGATACCATCGGAATACACGGAAATTATGAAGTCCTCGTCAACAGTAGAACCCGTAACAGAAAACGTTGGCGGAAGAAATGGAAAGAAGGAAATGGAAAGGCAAAATGGAAGAAGGCAAAATGATATTGGTAGACAGAAAAATAATGTAGTTAGTTGAACAGACGAAATTCTCCACAACTTAATATACGCTTAAGAAAACCAATGTAAAGTAAGCATCCTGCGAATTCAGCGTCCGGCGAATCCAGCTGCATAACTGTTTTAAAGTTCTGTTCTTATTGCATGACGTAAATATCACAGTTGCGGAAGCTAAAGAGGAAGCACATGCACTAATCCAAATTTGATACTATGCAATAGAAGCTGTGTTTTTTAATTAGCTGGGTTTTCGTAAATTTGTAAATAACTTGACAATTTGAATACAGAATTGTACAAAATAGACAAATTGAATACAATTAGAATACAAAAACAAAACTTGTTGTTGTTGTTTCTGTGCAACAAATTTACATTCGTAAGTTGTTTTAAAATTACTATTTGCAAAATATAGTTAAATATTTTAATAATAAAGTCGTATTTAAAAGTTTGAAATATTTTGATTATGGCGCCAGATTTTACGCTCAGATCTTCAGAAATGGGAAATTTTTACAATTTCCCCTAGTCTGAGTCATGGTTTCCCTTTAGAAACCTGGATAAAACCTGGGTAAGTGCCATTTGTATAGGCCAGAGCTATACAGTTTATTAAAAGAACTCAGCTATGGTAGTAATGGGGTTTAAGGGCTGTGATGCGTCTCTTACAGCCTCTCCAGCTTTAATGTCAGCCTTACCTTCTCGCGGCGAACCCTGTCTATTTCTAACTAACAAGGCTCTGGCGACCGATTGGTTCACCATTGTTCACCACTACGGTGCTCAGTTTACTGGGCTTGGTGGTGACATAAAAAACCCCCGTTGGACATGACGGTGACATGTCCCCCCCAACACAGGGTGGGTTCCGTGCCCATGTGTGGTTCGCAGTCGGGGGGTATACCAGACTGTGTTCTAACGGACAACTCACTGATACCTGGACGCCTCAGTGAGTAACGGTGCCCTTACCATGTTACCGGGGGCTATGGCATGGCGGACATATTTTTCCCCTACACTCGTGGGATCAAAATAAATTATTCAAACAACAAAACCTTAAAAGAGGCCGGTCCTCTTAAAAACCGGAAACCGGGGGTGATACAACCTCCAAAAAACTTAGCAGAGGTGGCAAAACCTCTGTTTCTTTCAAGAAAACGGTGTCTACAAACCCAAAGCCTGCTGGTGCTGCAGGACAAAGGCCAAATGATACCAAGTCAGCCCGCCGAGTTGTCGATTTACCATTCTCGAGCAGGGAAGCAGCCTTAAAGGCAGAAAAGTCGGGACAGGTTGTTTCAAAAAAGGCTACGGCAGCGCCAGCAAACATAGTTGCTTGGGGCCCTAGGGGGGATAAGCCACATGGCGGCAAGCCGAAGCAGGTCCGACCATCCTGGCAACGGCATCAAGATCTTCGATCGGCGCGGTGATTGATTGCTTTGCTAGGAGAGACAGATCCCTCTTCCTTAACGGACCAACAGAGGGAGTCTCTCATTTGGGCGAAGGGTGTCACTGAAGTACAGTACACCCGGTCTTTTACTAAGGTTGCCGAGGTGACCAAAAGGAACCGGTCCCCGGATGATCAGCCAGTGTCAGGGTCCAAGAGAGTCAGAGCACCTAGTACGAAAGACTCCTTGAATCCACCGGCAAAATTGTTTAGTGAGGTTGCGAAAACTTCACTGATTCTGGCGGTTATCGACAGGGGAGACGGGGACGGTAGTATCTCGAAGGACAATTGGAGGTGGGTCGAAAGCGTTCTAGCGTCGACCTTCCTGCAGGTTCTGAAGGAGATGCCGGGCCCGGCTCCCATCTGTCGCGATGCTGGCTGGCATCAGGGAAGGGTTAAGCTGATGGCTTTCAGCGATCAAAGATCTGCAGATCTATTCAAGGCTGCAGTCTTAAAGGCCGGAGATGTCTGGCCGGGGTGTTCGTTGGATGTCGTCAGCAGGAACAGTATACCGAACCGTCCGAGGGCGCATGCCTGGTTGCCATCTGCTCCATCAGATGCAGACTCCATAATGGAGATAATCAGGGTGTGCAACCCGGAGATTCCGACCTCCAACTGGAGGTTAAGTAAACTGGGTGTAGAACTTGTATCTTGGTGGGTGGGTGGGTGTAGAACTTGTATCTTGGCCAGGCGAAGCCTTGGTTTATTTCTTCTTTCTAATTTCAGCTCTAGGGATCTGACTGCAGTTAGCATGAAGAATGCTGGGGAAGAGTATTGGCTGGTGTCAGCATACCTTCCGTTTGATGCGCCGGATCTTCCTCCAACAGATGAACTGGCGCATATTGTGAAGGAAGCCGGTCGCCTCAACAAATACCTGGTGGTGGGCTGTGATGCCAACGCCCATCACACCATATGGGGCAGCAGCGGCACCAATGACAGAGGTGAGTCACTTCTGGACTTTATAATGCATGAAAATTTAGTGGTATGCAACCGGGGTAATGAAACCACATTTGTAGTTAGTAACAGGCAGGAGGTGCTAGACTTAACCTTGGTCTCAAACCCCTTACTATATCGTATCAGGGATTGGAAGGTCTCTGCAGAACACTCCTTTTCAGACCACCGATACCTTGTATTTAGTATTGAAAATTGCCCGAACACCCAGATCTGGGCCTGTAATAGAAATATCAGACGCACAGACTGGGTAACTTATAGGCGTACATTTATGACGGGTTTAAAGAACATACCAAACCATGAACCGAGTGATACATCCGAGTTAGATACACTAGTCGGAAGCATCACAGAGGCCTTTAACTCTGCATTAGAGGCATCATGTCCCGTGGCTGGTGGGATAGCTAAAAAGAAGCCGCCTTGGTGGTCAGCGGAGCTCAAAAAGGCCAGGGACTCTTGTAGGAGACTCTTTAATAGGGCCAAATCCTCTAGAGATTCCCAAGATTGGTCTGTCTATAAAGAACGACTTAGGCACTATAAAAAAATGATCAGAAGTTTACAAAGAGCCTCATGGCGGTTCTACTGCAGCAATGTAGATGAAACAACGGAGGTTAGCAGACTAAGGAAGGTCCTTGCTAATAACCCTACTAGCATGGGAAGTCTTAGAGACAACGAAGGAATGTGGACAACATCGAGCTTGAGTTCGTTGAGCTTGTTGTTAAACACACACTTTCCAATCTGTGAAGAGTCGGAACCAGAACTGGAAATGGCTGAAGCGTCTCCGAACGTTATTAGGTTGGTGATCTCTAGATGCAAGATAGTCTGGGCGATTGATAGCTTCAAACCCTATAAGTCGGCCGGACCTGATAAGATCACGCCGATTGAAATTCAAAAGATGAAGGATCTTATCCTGCCCTGGCTGGAGATGATCTACATCTCATGCTTAAAACTTTCCCATATTCCTTTAGTACGGAGAGAAAGTAATGTCATTTTTATCCCGAAAGCAGGTAAAATATCGCATACTGAGCCTAATGACTAGTGGCCAATCAGTCTTACCTCGTTCCTGCTCAAGATTCTGGAACGGTTATTGGATGTATATATAAGAGGTAAATTTGATTCCTCTAATTACTTGAAAAACCAACATGCCTACACCAAAGGGCGCTCGACAGAAACCGCCCTTCATGGATTATTGGGCAACATCGAGAAATCTTTTTCGCAAAAGGATTACACCCTTGTATCCTTTGTAGACATAGAAGGGGCTTTTAACAAGGTGAACCCTTCTGCTATTATGAATCCCCTGGTAGAACTACATGTAGATAAGTCGGTAAGGGGGATCGAAGCTCAGCTGCTATGCAAGAGAAGAATCACTTCGAAGTGGGGAGTCTCCAACCTAACAAGAATGGTGAATAGAGGCACTCCACAGGGAGGGGTTCTCTCGCCGCTGTTATGGAACCTGGCGGTAAATGGCATACTGAACGAAATGGAATCTACGGGCTGTAGGGTGATTGCGTATGCTGATGATGTGGCGATCACCGTGTCTGGAAAATTTCCTACAACATTATGCGACATTATGCAATTCACTCTTAATAGGCTCAGTAGATGGACCACTACAGCGGGCCTTTCAGTCAATCCCAGGAAAACGGAAGTAGTTTTGTTTACCAGGAGATACAAGCTTTCTGCAATGAAGTCATTGACACTGGATGGTGTCCAATTGACCTACAATGATAAGGCCAAATTTTTAGGACTCATACTGGATAAGAAACTTGACTACAAGCTTACTATCGCAGATAGAATGAGGAAAGCCACAGTAGCTCTATACTTATGCAAACAGACGATAGGTAAGAACTGGGGCTTCTCCCCCAAGATAGGAAAATTGCCCGAACACCCAGATCTGGGCCTGTAATAGAAATATCAGACGCACAGACTGGGTAACTTATAGGCGTACATTTATGACGGGTTTAAAGAACATACCAAACCATGAACCGAGTGATACATCCGAGTTAGATACACTAGTCGGAAGCATCACAGAGGCCTTTAACTCTGCATTAGAGGCATCATGTCCCGTGGCTGGTGGGATAGCTAAAAAGAAGCCGCCTTGGTGGTCAGCGGAGCTCAAAAAGGCCAGGGACTCTTGTAGGAGACTCTTTAATAGGGCCAAATCCTCTAGAGATTCCCAAGATTGGTCTGTCTATAAAGAACGACTTAGGCACTATAAAAAAATGATCAGAAGTTTACAAAGAGCCTCATGGCGGTTCTACTGCAGCAATGTAGATGAAACAACGGAGGTTAGCAGACTAAGGAAGGTCCTTGCTAATAACCCTACTAGCATGGGAAGTCTTAGAGACAACGAAGGAATGTGGACAACATTGAGCTTGAGTTCGTTGAGCTTGTTGTTAAACACACACTTTCCAATCTGTGAAGAGTCGGAACCAGAACTGGAAATGGCTGAAGCGTCTCCGAACGTTATTAGGTTGGTGATCTCTAGATGCAAGATAGTCTGGGCGATTGATAGCTTCAAACCCTATAAGTCGGCCGGACCTGATAAGATCACGCCGATTGAAATTCAAAAGATGAAGGATCTTATCCTGCCCTGGCTGGAGATGATCTACATCTCATGCTTAAAACTTTCCCATATTCCTTTAGTACGGAGAGAAAGTAATGTCATTTTTATCCCGAAAGCAGGTAAAATATCGCATACTGAGCCTAATGACTAGTGGCCAATCAGTCTTACCTCGTTCCTGCTCAAGATTCTGGAACGGTTATTGGATGTATATATAAGAGGTAAATTTGATTCCTCTAATTACTTGAAAAACCAACATGCCTACACCAAAGGGCGCTCGACAGAAACCGCCCTTCATGGATTATTGGGCAACATCGAGAAATCTTTTTCGCAAAAGGATTACACCCTTGTATCCTTTGTAGACATAGAAGGGGCTTTTAACAAGGTGAACCCTTCTGCTATTATGAATCCCCTGGTAGAACTACATGTAGATAAGTCGGTAAGGGGGATCGTAGCTCAGCTGCTATGCAAGAGAAGAATCACTTCGAAGTGGGGAGTCTCCAACCTAACAAGAATGGTGAATAGAGGCACTCCACAGGGAGGGGTTCTCTCGCCGCTGTTATGGAACCTGGCGGTAAATGGCATACTGAACGAAATGGAATCTACGGGCTGTAGGGTGATTGCGTATGCTGATGATGTGGCGATCACCGTGTCTGGAAAATTTCCTACAACATTATGCGACATTATGCAATGCACTCTTAATAGGCTCAGTAGATGGACCACTACAGCGGGCCTTTCAGCGAATCCCAGGAAAACGGAAGTAGTTTTGTTTACCAGGAGATACAAGCTTTCTGCAATGAAGTCATTGACACTGGATGGTGTCCAATTGACCTACAATGATAAGGCCAAATTTTTAGGACTCATACTGGATAAGAAACTTGACTACAAGCTTACTATCGCAGATAGAATGAGGAAAGCCACAGTAGCTCTATACTTATGCAAACAGACGATAGGTAAGAACTGGGGCTTCTCCCCCAAGATAGGTTTTTGGATTTATACCGCTATCGTCAGGCCGATTCTAACTTATGGTATCACCTTTTGGTGGACAGCACTTGAAAAGTCGTCTACTCTCAAACTCTTCAGCAGAGTTCAGAGACAGGCGATCATTCTATTTAGTGGTGCCCTGAGGACCACACCTACAGAGGCCCTAAATGTCATCTTTCACCTTCTGCCGTTGGATTTATTCGGCAAAATGGTAGCGATGAACTCGGCCAAACGCTTACAACAGTCGGGTCAATGGACCCAATTTGGCGTTGGACACAGCACCATTCTAAACTGCTGTCCTGAGTGGGGGGTCATTGACTATCAGCCTCCAAAACAATTTTTTCAAACAAGATTTCATACGCATATACCACCGAGATCATTGTGGGAGCGGGGCACTCCTCATAGAAGAGGATACTTAGACTTTTACACGGACGGTTCTAAGCTGGACAACAGGCTGGGACTAGGTGTGTATTGCAAACCTTTGAAACTAAAGATAAAGGGAAAAATACCTGACTCGTGCAGCGTGTTTCAGGCCGAGATTTTGGCAATCGAGGAAGTCATAAAATGGCTTCGAGTAAATGTCCCGTCTAGCAGAGATATTAATATCTTCTCAGATAGTCAGGCGGCAATTAAAGCTCTGGGATCGGTGCAGATAACTTAGATTGTAGTGGATAGATGCCGATCATTACTGAATACAGCGGGCGATTACTTCAACATTCATCTTACCTGGGTTCCTGGGCACAGATGCCTCTCGGTGTTTAACGTGAGTGCCTGCCGTGTTGGCTTAAACTCACGGTGGGCCTACCCACACTCGGGATTACTAGGTAGACATTATGAACTACCTTATATACCGACAATCATCGGCCACGGCTGCAACTTTGCCCTATTGCACCTTATGTGTACCTATGGAATGCCTGGGACACAGCAGACATTCCTCGCAGGTTAGCGATCGAGGCCTATCTAAAACCTCTGCCGGTGTTTGGCCACCGGCTGCCGAGTTGTCGGAGGCTGCCTCATCACGCAACTCTACGTGGAGACTCTTTGATCTCTACCCGCGTAACTTTGGGTGGTACCAACAACCACCACGAAGCTCTCAACTTGTGAGAAGCCTACCCACTGATGCACTATATATGTGGGCTTTGGATTAGCGGGGGTCGAAGACCCTATACCTTGTGCACCACCCGTGGTACCATTTTCGAGCCTTTGGTAAGGCCTCGGAACTAGTCTGCGTAGTTCATTGGCAGTGAACTAGTGCAGGCCAGACTAGTCACTGCCATTTTGTCGCCTGAATCCACGACGGGACTGGCACCCGAGGTTCCTGGGCACAGGGATATTCCAGGTAACTGCATGGCAGATAGATTGACAAGGGAGGGAACGGTGTGCTCGGAATACATACAGGAACATATCGGTATGCCGTTCTCAACCTACAAACACTTATTGCATAAGAGATCGGTAGAGATCTCTAATCTAAGATGGGCTAGTAGGGACGATTGTATTATTTCCCGACTTCTTTGGCCTGAGTTGAACTCAAGGAGGTCGACAGAGCTGCTAAAGCTAAAAAGACCGATGCTGGCGGCTTTACTTGCAATACTTACAGGCCATGCACTCATAGGGAGACATGCAGCCAGGCTGGGGGCAGCAGCAAATGACTTTTGTAGGAACTGCATGGACCCGGAGGAGGAGGAGTCGATTACGCACCTGCTGTGTGGGTGTCCGGCCCTAGCTAATAGGAGATGGATACATTTGGGGTCCTCATTCTTTAACTCTTTATCGGAGCTTAAAAGCGCAAAAATAGCGCACTTGAAGGCTTTTATTTGCAGCTCAGGATGGTTTCCAACCTCCAGGGATAAAGTTTATTGTTGATTGTGCATTGACTCCACAAACTTGTGGCATCACAATGGGCCCTAGTAGGCCTAAGTGTGTCGAGGTCAGGTTCGACAGCCACTACAACCTAACCTAACCTATGGTAGTAATCATGGATGAATCCCCAAATTGTTAATTAATTTTTTATATAAATTAAAATAATGTATCACAAATCATACACATCACAGAATTTCAACTGATTGGAAATGGTGCATAATATGATGAATTTCTGTGCGTATGTTGAGATTTACGTTTAACTAATAACAAGTGATTAAAATAGCTGCAGCAGGAACTAAAGAATGCTTAACAATTAAATATATGTAATTTTTGAAATTGGGGCAGCAAATAATGAACTTATGTTTGATATTTGTATAAGTCTAAGACCAACTTTTTATTATAAATAATATTTGTGGAAGCAAAAATATTTTCAGTTTGTTCTAAATTCAAAGAAAATTTTGTTGTTTTAATTAAGTAGTTTTCCGAAACTACTTTGAAGTGATTTCACTTTGAAGAATCACTTTGAAGCAGAGGTCGAAACTTTTATGACATTTAGAATAAAAGTCATGAAGTAAGAGTTAGTCAATGACATTTATTTTAAAAGTTTTTCGATAAGAGTAATTCGATGACTTTTATTTTAAAAGTTTTTCGATAAAAATTATTCGATGACTTTTATTTTAAAAGTTTTTCGATGAGAGTTATTCGATGACCTTTATTTTAAAAGTTTTTCGATGAGAGTTATTCGATGACTTTTGTTTTAAAAGTTTTTCTATAAGAGTTATTCGATGACTTTTATTTTAAAAGTTTTTCGATAAGAGTTATTCGATGACTTTTATTTTAAAAGTTTTTCGATAAGAGTTATTCAATGACTTTTATTTAAGAATTTTTTAATAGAGTTATTTAAGACTTTTTCGTAATAAAAGTTGTTTGTTGATGAGGTGGATGATGGTGGTAAATACGAACTAACATTAAGCTACGATATGATGAAAAGAATGGATCTAAGTTAGTTGTTGGAAGATGCAAATATATAGAAAATATTGAGAAATACGTTTTTTAAATAGTGGGAAATGGGGCCACTCAATTGGACAAAGGGCGTTTCTTACGAAAAAATGACTTTACGTCAATCGGTAGCAAATGTTGTCCATGTCCATTCTTTTCATCAAATCGTAGCTCAATGTTAGTTCGTATTGACCGCCATCTACCTCATCAACAAAAGACTTTTATTACGAAAGAGTCTTAAATAACCCTTATTAAAAAACTTTTAAAATAAAATTAAAAGTAGACTTTTAACTTTTATTTATAAAAGTAAAAGTTAAAGGTAAACTTTTACTTTTATAAATAAAAGTAAAAGTTAAAAGTAAACTTTTACTTTTATAAATAAAAGTATAAGTTAAAAGTAAACTTTTACTTTTATAAATAAAAGTAAAAGGTAAAAGTAAACTTTTACTTTTAAAAATTAAAGTAAAAGTTAAAAGTAACCTTTTGCTTTTATTTTTAAAAGCAAAAGTAAACTTTTAACTTATGCTTTTAAAAATAAAGGTTAAATGTTTACTTTTAAATAAAAGTTTTGAAGATGAGAGTTATCTTCGAGCACTGCTTTGCATTGATTGAAGTGAAAGGAACTGAAAAACAACAGAATTTAAATTATTTGCAATCAGAATTTGCGTTCACACATGTGGTGCTTAAAAATTACTTTACCAAACTGTCCTTCTTAAACAGTAGCGACATTCGCGTGGTGCGAAACTTTGATAATTTTGGTACAGTTTAACAATAAGAGGTATTAGACAGTTAGACATAATTTTTACTTACTTTCTAAACTTTCTAGTTTACTCTCCAAACTATATACATTTCATTATAATTCCAACATATAATATGTATGTGTGACCACATACATATACATATAGGTGAGGATTATTTCACAATTTCGTTGCTATGAACCATGTAAAATGTTTATTTCGGATATATTTTAATTTCGATACATGTAAAATTGATTTCCAGTATATACTTAGATTTTGGAAAATCGAGGTAATTATGCCTCATGAAAAAGTCTCAACATTATTTGTAATTAACATGATTAATATCACACCAATATTATTTTATTTTAGACACCCATCAGCACATTTTAAATTGTCATTTATTCGTTATCTCATGAAAAAGGTAATTATGCCTCATGAAAAAGTCTCAACATTATTTGTAATTAACATGATTAATATCACACCAATATTATTTTATTTTAGACACCCATCAGCACATTTTAAATTGTAATTTATTCGTTATCTCGCCTATACTATTTTATTTTAGACATACATGCGCACATTTTAAGAATACCTTCCTTAAATTACTATTCGTAATTCTTTACAATCTGCACGGAATTCTGAAGCATATTGTGTAAACACCTGTTACAGTTAATGTTCCGCAGAGGGTTTCAATGTAATTTATACGTTATTTCGCCTATACTATGTTATCTTAGACGTCCATGCGCACATTATAAGACCACCTTCGTGAAATTCGTGTCCGTAATTTTTATACAATCTGCGTGGGATTCTGAAGCATGTTGTGTAAACAATTGTTACAGTTTATGTTCTGTAAAAAATGTCAGTGTAATTTATGCGTTATCGCACCTATATGGCTTTATTCTAGACATCCAGACGCACTACTTTCGTCAAATTAGTATCCTACATTTTTTGCAGTCAGCGCGGGATTCTCCGGCAAAAATTCTTAAAAGAGGTGATCCTCTATATAATCCTCTATATAAATCGCAAATATGATTTAAACGTAATACAACCTATACTCCCTTAATCTAGGCAATCTATTGAAGAACTTCAGACTACTCTTGTCAATTTTTTATATAAATTTCCGCAATCGGCAGAGGTTATTGAAAAAAACAATTTGTTGGATATTAATGTGGCATAGAGTGAATTCAGTATAAGGCATTTTTTCTCAAAAGCCTTATTTGCATGCGAAAAAAATTCGCTGCATGCTTTTAGGGACTAAGTTAAATTGATTTTATGAAGGTTAAAAGGTTAAAAAGTTAAATTTTATTGAGTCTTTTTGATAAACATAATTAAAAAATTTCTAGGAAAACTGAAACAATAAAAGAAACACTTAAAACTATAAAATATGATTTTAAAAACATTTTTCGCAAAAACGGCGGGTTTGATTTGATATGGTTAGACAATTAGTAATTAATTAGAGTGACATGGTTGCTCCCGGCATCAACATTAACGAGGATGTAGAATAAAAAGTACACGAAAAAACCTCAATTTACAGAGGATAGGCTTAGAAGCATAATTAAGAGCTAAAGTAGGTCTAAAAACTAACTTAAAAACTAAACAATAATTATAATTCTTATGGTTAACCCCTGTAAGTTGAGGGTGTGATTTTTATGTTGAAATCAGGCAACAAATTCAACGAAGAATAGGGAGACATCTCTTCCTTTAAAAACTCGAAGGGCGAAAGGTAGTGAGTATTCGACCAGTTGAAACTGGATCGATCCGCAAGCAAGCTATTAATTAGAGGGTTGTTGTGATAAGGCAGCTTCGATTAATATTTTTTGAAGACCTAAACAAAAAATTGAAAGTGGAGTAATACCAGAATTTTCGTAAATATATTCATTAGAGTATCTTTCACAAAAGGTTTCGAAATGCTTTTCAATACAAACTCTCATCACCTTACTCTCTAAGATCTCCATATCTTTGATGAGTGATGGAGAGATTGAAAACCAATTCGGAAATACGTACACTAACACTGGACGTAAGTAGATTTTATACATTAAAACTTCGTTTTAATAGGAAGATTAGAATTACATAGCAATCATCCAAAGTAACACTTTATTCTATTGACTTTTTTCGAATTTAAGCGAGCGTGATTATTAAATTTAGCCTATTTGTTAAAATGAATTCCGCGATACTTCAAATTTTCTCTTAACGGAATTTCATTTCCGTTTAGAAAGAGTTTCAAATTTTTGCTTTCAGGGACAACAAATTGCTTTCATTTTCCGGGTGCATTCCTAAGACAAAGAGCCTCAGACTTAAAGGAATTATTTGTAATTCCCCATTTTTTGTAAAATTCGTTTAAAATTTGGAGGTGTCTAAAAACATACAACAGTGCTTTTTTAGGTGATTCATCACGAGAAAACAGGAGAGAATCGTCTGAGTACAAAATGGACTTTGATGAAAGAGAAAGATGAGGAATGTTGAATATAAATACGTTGTACAAAAACAATTAACGTTTCCAAAATCCGAACGAAAACCATCAATTTTGTTTGTTTGTCTTTATTAGAACTAAACATTATGTTTTATAGTTCAATGAATAGTTGAAATACAAAATTCAGTAGTTCAGTGGTTCAAGTAAATACAAATTCTGTAGTCAAATAGTTTAAATACAAAAAAGTTTAAATACAAAATTGGAGAAAATTAACAAAATACAAAGACAAAAATAGATTAAATATTAGTTTATTAAATTAATTTAATTTTAATTAATTTAATTTAATTTAAATTTAAATTAATATTAATTAAAAATATTTAAATTATTAAATATTAATAACAGAATACACCGTATTAAAGTCCAAACAGGCATTCCGAAGAGGTTCGAATTGTAGGTATGATGATCTATTGAAAGTCAAATGAAGCGCCTTATATCGTCTAGATGGGCGGCGAGGAACGGTAAGATGAATGTTTGATAGCAAATGAGGAGAATCAGTCGCACCAGATAAGCAGCTCCGGATGAAAATAGCATTCAACATTTTCCTGCGATCAAAAAGTGTTGGTAGGTTAATTAATTTCAGCCGGGATTCATATGGTGGTAAATGAATTGATTCATCCCAGCGGAGGTGGCGAAGGCAGAAAAGTAAAAACTGTTTCTGAATTGATTCAATTTGAGAAATATAACAGCTGTAATAAGGATTCCAAACTGGCGATGCATACTCCAAGATTGGCCTCACCAATCACCTCAGTGAGGTGTACAATAATTTCGTTACATAGGGATCATCAAATTCCTTCGCCCATCTTTTAATACAGCCTAAAATACTGTTAGCTCTGATAGATATGCCATTAATATGAGTATGAAAGCGCAGTTTCCGATCCAAAACAACTCCAAGATCGTTTATAGAATCAACAACTTCCAATTTATAGGATCCAATAGAATAATTCAGCAATGCAGGTTTCAAGACGCGAGCGAAGGTAATTTGCTTACACTTCTTCAAATTTAAATTCATACAGTTTAAGCTGCATCAATCAGTTAATGAGTCCAAATCAGTTTGAAGTAGCAAAGCATCACACTCCGTTTTGTAAGATAAGAACAGTTTAACATCATCCGCAAACATGAGAATATTCCCATTTCTGATAGAAGTTGGGAGATCATTTATGAAAATGAGGAATAATAATGGACCCAAATGACTCCCCTGCGGAACTCCAGAAGGTACCAAAAATTCTTTAGATATGGCATTGTTAAACACAACCATTTGAGAATGATCACTGGGATAAGATTGGATCCAACGCAGCAAAGATTCAGGAAAACCAAATAGTTTAAGTTTTAAATTTAGAAGTTTGTGATTAACTACATCAAACGCCTTGCTGAATTCCACATAAATAACATCCGTCCACATAGAATATTTAAAATTGTTTATTGTGTGAGACACAAATTCAAGTAGATTTGTAGTAGTAGATTTCCCAACTCGAAAACCATGCTGAACAGGTGATATTGAAGAATTCACAGAAAAATATATTTGATCCGTAATTATCTTTTCAAAAAGTTTAGGAAGTGCACTGAGCTTAGCGATGCCACGATAGTTATTTATCATATGCTTACTTCCAGACTTATGCAGAGGAATAATAAATGATGCCTTCCAACAGCGCGGAAAATAGCCAGAGCGTAACGAATAACCAAATAACATTTCAACAGGTTTTACTAGCACGTCAGCGCAGTTTTTCAGAATACAGGATGGAATATTATCCGGACCAGGATTATAGGTGCTCTTGATGTCATTCAAAGCGTTAAGAGTAAGATCTTCATTTAAAATTGGCTGGGCAATAGAACCAGATGTGATACTGTAAGGGTGAGGATCCGAGACGTAGCTAGATGAAGAATAGGTAGATTTAAAAAAGTCATAAACTTCATAAATGTTGGAAGAACATCACTCTTTCTCTCAGTATTAACAAACCTCCAAAATGATTTAGGATCACGTCGAAGATTATATTTCACCTTTAAAATATAACTTTGGTAAGCATGTTTACATAAGCGATGATATCTATTCCTTGAAGACAAATAATTTAAGAGACTTAAAGTTGAACGCGATCGACAAAACATTTGTAACTCTTTGCTATCATATTTCTCAAAATCCGTAGCTCTTTAGAAAACCAGGAAGGATATGAAGATGATCGAAAAATCCTCAATGGAACCGACGATTTAAAAGCTGTCAATAACGCATTATTAAAAGTTTCGACTGCCAAATCTAAAGAAGCAGATGAAAGAGTATCCGCATGCAGAAGAGAGCACCAATCAATGAGAAATAACTCATTCCTTAATCTTGAATAATTAGTGAGTTTAAAACAAAACTTCTTTGTTAACCTCATATTAGCTTTTTGGAACCGAAACGGTTGACAAGGTAACGTTAAACTAATTTTCAGAGTTGGATGATGCATGTCCTCTGGTAACGCAAGAGCCGCGCAGCGCGATAAATCAAAGATGTCTCTATCATCGATAAAAACCAGATCCAGCAGGCGAATGTTCCCATTCCGGACATTATTAATTTGAAATAGACCAATGGAAAAAAGATCATTCAGGAAACTGAAATATGATTCACGTTCAGATGATGGTAAAAAAAGAGCATTTTCGTCATCACTTGAAATCCAATTAATATGAGGCAGATTAAAATCACCAAGAAGAATAATTCTATCAAACAACAAATTTTCTTTTTTATTTCAACAACAAATTTTCTGTTTTCAAAGAAACTTAAATAATTTAACAATAAAAGGAATAAACCTTAAATGAATTAGTTTCAAAAGAATTGTGATATGCATGATCGAACGCCTTTTCAATGTCTAAAGAAACCGCAACAGTGCAATTCCACTGTCGTAAATTACAGATTAAGTCATTGTGAAATTTAGATAGAGCATGCAATGTGGAATGTTTTTGTTTGAAGCCAAATTGAAAATGAGGAATATATTGTTCACTACTGTCGGCATTCATTTTATCGCGAATAATTGTTTCAAAGAATTTTGAATAATGATATTCAAAATTAATATGGCCTGATAGGCCAGATATGATAAAAGATATTGGCCTAATATTATTCAAATCAATTATACCTATTTGTTTTGAATTTACTTTTATCGCAAATTTTAGCGACTTTTCAGACGGTTGGAAAATAGCAGTTATTCAAACTATTGTTAAAAATAATAATCAGGTAATCAAAAAATTCAACGGGAAACTTTAATTAAGAAATTTGAGATATTGTCTGACCCTTTTTGTTATTTAATTTTTTTAGGTTTTTCAAAAGTGTGATCGAGGAAGTCAGCTTGGGATTTTTTGGGAATTGAGGGCATTGAAAACTTCGTTAAAGCTAAACATATGGTCCGTAAGAGGATCTAGGGAATTCCGAATAAAATTGGTAATGTTAATTTCTGATAGTTTGGGAACCACGATAAATATTTGAAAAATAATCTTTCGGAAGAAAAGACGTATACTTACAATTAGAAATAGCCGCTCCATTGACGACAAACTCTGGAAGAGAAGAATTCTTTTTCCCACCTAAAATATTATAAATTTGTTTAAATGCGTTAGGACCGGGGACAATGCGCTTTAGGTGTTCGTGGAAAACCTTGGCCTGATCAAATTTTTCTTGCTCCTTTATCAAAGTTTGTAATAAGTGGATTTGTTTTGCAAGAATTATATACTCCGGAGAATTTATATTTAAGGTTCTTCTAAAAATGTCTTTCAGTTTCTTTTGCCACTCATACTTAATTTTAAACAACTCTTAAAATGTTAGAAAGAAAAAAAATTTTTGAGCAAATCAAATTAATAGAAAGGTTAGATTATCGATAAATTTATTAATCTCACCGTTGGAAAGATTTCGATCAAGAGGTGGAATATTAAACGAAAAAGCAATTTCCAGGTCCCTTTGAAAGGTAACCCAAATGGCGTTTTTAAAGGAAAAAGTGAATTTTGGAGGTTGTAAAATGAAGTCAGTGTCTTGAATATCAATTTTAATCAGAAAGTGATCGGAAAAGGAAGGTTCGAAAGAGACTTTAAAATTTGGGTTAAATAAATGTATTATGCATGAGCTAATCAAAAAATCTAAGAAGGAAGCACCATTAGGGAATGGGGGTATAATATCACATATTCTTACGAAATTAGAAGAGTTATCTCCCAACCATCCATGTTAAATGCTTCCATTGGTATTATTCAAAGAATCGCCCCAATCGGGGTGCTTCGCATTAAAGTCACCACCAATAAAGATGCCTTTATAATTCCTAGAAAAATCTAATAGTTATGCAAGTCCATCCAGAATTATTGTTGAGCTGGTATTGGAGGAAAAATATATGCAACTAAAATTATTTTTTTTATTCATTTGCAATTGTCACTTCAACATCAATGAAAATATTCGGAAAAGAGAGAGAATTTGTAGGAACTGTAGCATAGTAATAATATTTTTTTATAACTATGGCGACACCTAAACGGTTTTACCTCTCAAAAGATAATAATTTTTAAAATTAATTTTATTTAGTGTAGGCTTTAAATGCGTCTCCTGAATGAAAATAACGTCAATGTTGCAGTTTTCTAAAATATATATTAACTCAATCATTCTGCTCTGATCAGTCAGTGACCTAACATTAAAAGCAACTAAATTCAAAATTTTATGGACCATATACTTCCTGGATCTCTTTCAACAATTTCAAACAATCCTGTTTAGCGCGTTCTAAAGTAATGTTTTTGTAGGTGTTTAGAAAATTCTTAATTTTTGCCTCAAAAGACAAAGTTTACAGTTCACATAATATCTTAGCGACTTGTAGAAACTCGTCCACAAAAGAAGATTTGGAAGCGCTAGCTGCATTTCCAAAAGACGAACCCTTGAAAAGATTAACAAATGATTTTTGAGGCGAAACAAAACTGGAATTAATAACTGCATTTAAAACGTTACGAGAGACTAACGAATTTCGCACAGAAACTTTCGTGATGTCTGATTTACGAAGAACTGAAAACTTTTGGAAGGAAGGGCAACTTCTCCAGCTGGCGGGATGGCCCTGCTGATTACAATTGATACAAAAAGGAATAGAGTTGGGGGCTACTTCACATTTCCCAGGTTCGTGTTTTTTGTCGCACTTCACATAAGAGAAAGCCCCGTTGCAGTCTTTTGAGAAGTGACCCCAGTGCTGACAACGCCAGCTTTGAATTTCTCTGGAATTTGATTTTAGAGCCTGCCATGTCATTACTTGACTTAAAATGCTTTCAATTTGAATTATATCAGAAACATTCTTGCCAGGTAGTAGCATGATAAAAAACAAACTCCTATCTGTATTATTTATCCTGGAGAAAGCAGTTCGAAACGGAATCTACATCATGCATGATATTTGATATTTCTGTTGTAATGTCGGCAATATCGGTTTTGTAAAAAAGTCCTCTTAAAACCATGTTTCTCTTTCTAAGCTCTTTGGGTGTAAAAGAGTATGATTCCACTCTTTTCTCATGCAAGAGATTCATCATTTCGGAGTGAGCCGAAACATCCCTCAGATAAAGCTTAATTTTGCGACGATTTTTATTTATTATATTGAAATCAATCTTCTTTGATTTCAGCTGGTCGACTAGTCTTTTAATATCTAAATTATATAAAAAAATGGAGGACAAAACCCTACCTTCTCCGTCTTCTTTGTCTTCTGAATCCTAATTTAAATATTATTATCATTATGATTATTATTGTTAATATTATTATTATTATTATGTGTTGAATTATTGCTAAGGCTACTAATATTACTATTATTATTACTACTAATGTTAATACTAGTGTTTTGTTTAAGACTATGGTTACTTGTTATGTTATGTAGATGATTGCAATAATCAAATGATAGATCGACTTCTCCTAAAATGAAGGAACGGTTTTCACAAAGGTCTTCCTTTGAATTGTCATTCTTTTCATAACTAATCTTAACTGCGCTTTTGTTGCTCCTTTTAATTTTCTTGTTTTGTGACGCTTCATTGAAGTCTGAAATTTGGTCCATGGAAGAAATATAATAACTTACACTCATAGAACAGGGGGCAATATTGGTGAAAGTTTTTCCTCCACAATTGCCATCCTCCGAATCAAAAACAGGTTCTCCAAGGGCCTCGCCCAATTTATTAAAAGAACGATGATTATCCGGAGGCATTTTGCAACCGCTCGGTCGTTTGAAGTTGACCATTAAGATTAAAAATTTTAGGAAAATTTCTTTTTCACTTCTTTTTTTTTTGAGAATTGAAAAATTTTCTTTGAAAATTTGTTTGAAAATTATGAAAACGTTTTATTTTT
The DNA here is from genome assembly GCA_963966595.1 of Physocephala rufipes. NCBI lineage: Eukaryota > Metazoa > Arthropoda > Insecta > Diptera > Conopidae > Physocephala > Physocephala rufipes. The sequence goes on from CAWZZZ010000181.1 coordinate 28,494, forward strand.
GATGCTGAAAAAACGCAACCGACTGAGATGAAATCTCAATCGAAACTCTACTATACTTTTTCTTAATTTTATGAAGGAACCATATAATTATTTATTGAAAAGGTATATAAAGCAAGGCAATGCTTCAATTAAAAGCCTTTTCTTTAATTAAAGCCTTTCCTTTTTGTTTTGTATACCTTTATAATAAATAATTAATTGGTTCTTTTATAAAATAAATTTAATTTAGTCCCTAAAAGCATGTAAATTAGGCTTTTGTGAACTCGCCTTATACAGAATTTGCCCTTTGCCACATTAATATGCAACGAAGTGTTTATTCCAAAATCCTCTGCCGATTGCGGAAATTTGTATAAAAAAATTGACAAGAGCAGTTCTTCAGCAGATCGCCTAGGTGGTATTACGCTTATGTTCTATTTGCGCTTTTTATAGAGGATCCACTATCCCCCCTTTTAGGAACTTTTTCTTGAACATCCTGCGCTGATTGCAAAAAAATTACGGACGCGAATTTGACGAAAGTGGTCTTAAAATGTGAGTGTGGATATCTAAAATAAAATCACATTGGTGCGATATAAATTACACTGAGACTTTTTACAGAGCATAAACTGTAACAGGTGTTTACACAATATGCTTCAGAATCCCGCGCAGATTGCAAAAAAGTTACGGATACGACTTTGACGAAGGAGGTCGTAAAATGTGCGTATAGATATCGAAAATAATATAATATAGGTGTGATAACGCATAAATTACCCTCCGACTTTTTACAGCGCATAAACTGTAACAGCTGGTTAGACAGTATGTTTCAGAATCCCGCGCAGATTGCAAAAAAATGACGTATACGAACTTGACAAGTCTTATAATGTGCGTATGAATGTCTAATATAAAGTGGTATAGGTGTGATAACTCATATATTACACTGAGACTTTTTAGAGAGCATAAACTGTAACAAGGGTTTGCACAATATGCTTCGGCATCCCGCGCAGATTGGAAAAAATTACGGATACGAATTTGACGAAAGCGGTCTTAAAATGTGCTGATAGGTATCTAAAATAAAATAATATAGGTGGGATATAAATAATGTTGAGACTTTTTATGGGGCATGATTAACTCGATTTTCCAAAATCTAATTAAATTCCGGAAGAAAATTTTACTTGTATCGAAATTAGAGTAGATCCAATTAATCATTTTACATGGTTCTTAGTAACGCAACTATTAAATAATCCTCCCAAATTTACATATGTATGTAATTACCATAAATGACCACATATAAGTGTATTCCAAGTCGAAAAGCTTATGGCATATATGCTGGAATTATAATGAGATGCATACAGTATAGAAAGTACAGTACAATTTATATCTAACTGCCTAATGTCTCATATTTTTGAACTGTACCAAAATTAGCAGTTTCACACCACACGAACGTCGCTACGGTTTAAGAAGCGCAGTATGGAAGAATAATTTGTAAGCACCATATGTGTGAGCGCAAATTTCATTACATATTTTTTTGTTTAAATTTTTTTTTCTTTAAATCTTTATATCTTAAAAATTTTAACAATTTCTACAACCATTTCTAATTTTCTATTCTCTAATAATAAATTTGAAAATGAAATTGAAACAATTTTCAATATTTTTTTTATAATTATTAATCCCAACCTTTTTATATCAAACACTTTAAATTAGATTTGAAAAAACTACTTAGTTAAAACAAGAAAATTATCTTTTAATTTAGAACAAATTGAACACATTTGTGCTTCCATGAAAATTATTTACAATAAAAAAAATGTACTTAGACTTCTACAAATATCAAACATAAGTTCATTTTTTTTGCCCCAAGTTCAATGATTATTCGTAGTATTTAATTATATATTTTTAGATGCTCTAAGTAATCTTTAGTCCCTGGTGCAGCTATATTAATTATTTTTTTTTACTTAAACGTAAATCTCAAAATACGCACCGAAATTCAACATATTACGCACCATTTCCAATCAGTTAAAATGGTGTGCAGCGAAATTTCTGTGGTACGATTTCTTAATAGTACAAAAGAAGAAACCGAACCGAACCGAACGAAACGTAGGCGAAATCCGTGGTTAAGTTATGATTTAAAAAATGAGTGTAAAAAACGAGATAAACTATACAGAAGGTGGGTAGCGAAGCCTAAAGATAGGAGTAGAGAACGCGAGTACAAATCATTCAGAAACACGATTAATAAAAAATTGGAATATGCTAAAAATAGATTTTATTGCAACGCGTTTGCTGAAAGTAACAATGATTCAAGGAAGTCTTGGCAGTTAATCAACCAAATCATTGGGAGAAAAACCATTAATGTAGATCAAACCATTATGAGTAATTTTAAATGTGATCATATTGAGGAAGTTGTGAATAATTTTGCGCTCTTGTTCAAAGAATAAGTGGATAAATTGATTCATGTATGTGATTTAAGTACACTACCGTATACAACTGACGCGAATCAGAACACCTTTTATATGGAGAGAACAACCGAAGCTGAAATTTTTATTAGTTTAAGATCCTTAAAAACCAAAGGCGCTGGTTATGACTGCATTAGGCCAAAGGATTTTAGAAAACATGCAATTTTGCTGACGCCTGTAATAACAGCTATTGCAAATAGGAGCTTTTCCGAAGCGAAAGTCCCGCGAATACTAAAAACTTCTGTGATTAGGCCAATTTATAAAAGTGGAAGTAAGTCGAATTATTCCAATTATAGACCAATTTCAATCTTACCAGCGGTAGAGAAAGTAATGGAAAAGATAATGGTGAGGAAGTTAAATGATTTTTGTGAAAGGTATAACTTAATACATAAAGATCAATTCGGTTTCCGAAAGGGGAAAAGCATCAACAGGCTATTGGGATACTTCGCCAGCAAACTGAACGAGAATCTAAGTAAAAATATCCATAGTGTGGTGCTCTTTATTTATTTTAGTAAGGCGTTCGATACACTGAAGCGCGCTAAATTGTTATCTAAATTAACCAGCTTTGGCATACGCGGAGACTGTCTTAAATGGTTTCAAAACTACATAGAACTACGGACGTATTGTGCTAAAATTGATAACAAATTAAGTGATGAAATTAATATGAAGAATGGTGTCATTTAGGGATCGAAGCTGGGACCACTTTTGTATATATTGTATACCAATGACTTGCTTAAACTTTTAAATAATGCCTGTGCGTTCGCGTATGCTGATGACATAGCAGTCACGATGAGACAAAAAATATTGAAACGGCCAAAAATTATATGAAAAAAGAGATAGAAATAATTCAAAAATGGTCACATGACAATGGTCTTATTCTCAACGCTAGCAAGACAAAATTAATGCATGTCCAAATACCACAGGTGCCGTATGAAGATATTTCTCTTAAATTTCATAATTATGATTGGCTCCATGGAGATGTTTATAACTTAAATGATGCTGGTAATCTAGGAAACGATCAATGTGATGGAATCATTGAACAAATTATCACTCATAAATATCTTGGAGTAATAATAGACCATAATCTCAAATGGAAGGAACATATTGATTACGTGCGGAAAAAATTACGCAAAACTGCTTATAAGCTACACCATCTCAGAAATTGCTGCAACAATAAGTTACTCAGACAAGCGTATTTTGCTCTCACCGAATCGTACATTCGACATGGTATTACTGCATGGGGTTCGTCATTACATTGCAAATTACTACAATGTAATCAAAATTCGGTGCTAAAGATAATTAAAAATACACATGAATGTACAAATAATTTACCCAAACAGTTAAACGTGCTAAGCGTGGAGGGAATATACAAAACGACGTTGATTATTACGTTCTATACAGACTTTCAGTTTAGAGTACAGATTAACCATGACCATGGGACGCGCAGGAGATTAGAAGGTAGATACAAGGTGCCAAAATTTCACAATAATTACGGAAAAAATACACTTCAGGTGGAAGTACCGAGTTTTTTGAGTCAACTACCTATGGAACTTGTCAACATTCAGAATCCAGTCCGAATGAAGACTAATCTTAAAAGGCATTTTATTATTAAGTAATACTAAAGTAGTCATTGCCAATTGTACTTCAATCTTGATTTACTGATCTTTTTCTGAGTAGTTTGCTGCGATAATTACCTTGTCGAATGTAAATTTGCATATTGTACATTAGATTGTTAGGTCTGCAGACAAGCCCTAGTGGCTTCCAGGACTACTATTCACACTTTGTAGATGAATATATTATATTTTTAAATAAATAAATAAATAAAATAAAATAAATAAATCAAAATTGGATTGGTGCACGTACTTCCTTTTTGGTTTCCGCAACTGTGATATTTTCGCCGTGTCGAATTCGCTGGGTGCTGAATTCTCAGGATGCCAGCTTCACACCGGTTTAAGAAACGAGAGATAGAGCAATGACGAAGAGAACCCACGGTACTCAAAGCTGCCCGGAGACCACATATAACACTTTATAAACAAACGAACGGCAATGCGCGACCCTACGTAACCTTCTCACATGGTAAAGGGTACGGCGATATTTCAAGAGTATATGCAAAAGTAATTTACAAGATTTCTGTTGCCTTTCTTCGGGTTTTGCGTGCTTATAGAGGCGAAAGGTGTTAGAGAATCGATATCCCCCACCCATTTATACAATCTGCGTGGGATTCTGAAGCATGTTGTGTAAACAATTGTTACAGTTTATGTTCTGTAAAGTGTCAGTGTAATTTATGCGTTACCGCATCTCTATGGTTTTATTCTAGACGTCCAGACGCACCACTTTTGTCAAATTCGTATCCTAAATTTTTTGCAGTGAGCGCGGGATTCTACGGCAAAAATTCTTAAAAGAGGTGATCCTCTATATAATCCTCTATATAAATCGCAAATACGATTTAAACGTAATACCACCTATACTCCCTTAATCTAGGCAATCTATTGAAGAACTTCAGACTACTCTTATCAATTTTTTTATTTAAATTTCCGCAATCGGCAGAGGTTATTGAAAAAATCAATTTGTTGGATATTAATATGACATAGGGTGAATTCAGTATAAGACATTTTTTCTCAAAAGCCTGATTTGCATGCGAAAAAAATTCGCTGCATGCTTTTAGGGACTAAGTTAAATTGATTTTATGAAGGTTAAAAGGTTAAAAAGTTAAATTTTATCGAGTCTTTTTGATAAACATAATTAAAAAATTTCTAGGAAAACTGAAACAATAAAAGAATAACTTAAAACTATAAAATATGATTTTAAAAACATTTTTCGCAAAAACGGCGGGTTTGATTTGATATGGTTAGACAATTAGTAATTAATTAGAGTGACATGGTTGCTCCCGGCATCAACATTAACGAGGATGTAGAATTAAAACAAAAAAAGTACAAGAAAAAAAACTTCAATTTGCAGAGGATAGGCTTAGAAACATAATTAAGAGCTAAAGTAGGTCTAAAAACTAACTTAAAAACTAAACAATAATTATAATTTTAAGGTTAACCCCTGTAAGTTGAGGGTGTGATTTTAGTGTAGAAATCAGGCAACAAATTCAACGAAGAATAGGGAGACATCTCTTCCTTTAAAAACTCGAAGGGCGAAAGGTAGTGAGTATTCGACCAGTTGAAACTGGATCGATCCGCAAGCAAGCTATTAATTAGAGGGTTGTTGTGATAAGGCAGCTTCGATTAATATTTTTTAAAGACCTAAACAAAAAATTGAAAGTGGAGTAATACCAGAATTTTCGTAAATATATTCATTAGAGTATCTTTCACAAAAGGTTTCGAAATGCTTTTCAATACAAACTCTCATCACCTTACTCTCTAAGATCTCCATATCTTTGATGAGTGATGTAGAGATTGAAAACCAATTCGGAAATACATACACTAACACTGGACGTAAGTAGATTTTATACATTAAAAGCTTCGTTTTAATAGGAAGATTAGGATTACATAGCGATCATTCAAAGTAACACTTTACTCTATTGACTTTTTTTCGTATTTAAGCGAGCGTGATTATTAAATTTAGCCTATTTGTTAAAATGAATTCCGCGATACTTCAAATTTTCTCTTAACGGAATTTCATTTCCGTTTAGAAAGAGTTTCAAATTTTTGCTTTCAGGGACAACAAATTGCTTGCATTTTCCGGGTGCATTCCTAAGACAAAGAGCCTCAAACTTAAAGGAATTATTTGTAGTTCCCCATTTTTTGTAAAATTCGTTTAAAATTTGGAGGTGTCTAAAAACATACAACAGTGCTTTTTTAGGTGATTCATCACGAGAAAACAGGAAAGAATCGTCTGCATACAAAATGGCCTTTGATGAAAGAGAAAGATGAGGAAAGTTGAATATAAATACGTTGTACAAAAACAATTAACGTTTCCAAAATCCGAACGAAGGCATCAATTTCAACAAAAAATTTTCTGTTTTCAAAGAAACTTAAATAATTTAACAATAAAAGGAATAAACCTTAAATGAATTACTTTCAAAAGAATTGTGATATTGTGATATGCATGATCGAACGCCTTTTCAATGTCTAAAGAAACCGCAACAGTGCAATTCCACTGTCGTAAATTACAGATTATCTCATTGTGAAATTTAGATAGAGCATGCAATGTAGAATGTTTTTGTTTGAAGCCAAATTGAAAATGAGGAATATATTGTTCACTACTGTCGGCATTCATTTTATCGTGAATAATTGTTTCAAAGAATTTTGAATAATTAATATGGCCTAATAGGCCAGATATGATAAAAGATATTGGCCTAATATTATTCAAATCAATTATACCTACTTGTTTTGAATTTGGCAAATTTTAGCGATTTTTCAGACGGTTGGAAAATTGCAGTTATTCAAACTATTGTTAAAAATAATAATCAGGTAATCAAAAATTTTAACGGGAAACTTTAATTAAGAAATTTGAGATATTGTCCGACCCTTTTTGTTATTTAATTTTTTTAGGTTTTTCAAAAGTGTGATCGAAGAAGTCAGCTTGGGATTTTTTGGGAATTGAAGGCATTGAAAACTTCGTTAAAGCTAAACATATGGTCCGTAAGAGGTTCTAGGGAATTCCGAATAAAATTGGTAATGTTAATTTCTGATAGTTTGGGAACCACGATAAATATTTGAAAAATAATCTTTCAGCAGAAAAGACTTATACTTACAATTAGAAATAGCCGCTCCATTGACGACAAACTCTGGAAGAGAAAAATTCCGGGGACAATGCGCATCAGGTGTTCGTGAAAAACCTTGGCCTGATCAATTTTTTCTTGCTCCTTTATCAAAGTTTGTAATAAGTGGATTTGTTTTGCAAGAATTATATACTCCGGAGAATTTATATTTAAGGTTCTTCTAAAAATGTCTTTCAGTTTCTTTTGCCACTCATACTTAATTTTAAACATTTCTTAAATTGTCAGAAAGAAAAAAAATTTTTTGAGCAAATCAAATTAATAGAAAGGTTAGATTATCGATAAATTTATTAATCTAATCGTTGGAAAGATTTCGATCAAGAGGTGGAATATTAAACGAAAAAGCAATTTCCAGATCCCTTTGAAAGGTAACCCAATTGGTGTTTTTAAAGGAAAAAAGAATTTTGGAGGTTGTAAAATGAAGTCAGTGTCTTAAATATCAATTTTAATCAGAAAGTGATCGGAGAAGGAAGGTTCGAAAGAGACTTTAAAATTTGGGTTAAATAAATGTATTATGCTTGAGCTAATCAAAAAATCTAAGAAGGAAGCACCATTAGGGCATGGGGGTATAATATCACATATTCTTACGAAATTAGAAGAGTTATCTCCCAACCATCCATGTTAAATGCTTCCATTGGTATTATTCAAAGAATCGCCCCAATCGGGGTGCTTCGCATTAAAGTCACCACCAATAAAGATGCCATTATAATTTCTAGAAAAATCTAATAGTTCTGCAAGTCCATCCAGAATTATTGTTGAGCTGGTATTGGAGGAAAAATATATGCAACCAAAAATAATTTTTTTTTGATTCATTTGCAATTGTCACTTCAACTTCAATGAAAATATTCGGAAAAGAGAGAGAATTTGTAGGAACTGTAGCATAGTAATACGATTTTTTTATAACTATGGCGACACCTAAACGGGTTTTACCGCTCAAAAGATAATAATTTTTAAAATTAATTTTATTTAGTGTAGGTTTTAAATGCATCTCCTGAATGAAACTAACGTCAATGTTGCAGTTTTCTTAAATATATATTAACTCAATCATTCTGCTCTAATCAGTCAGTGACCTAACATTAAAAGCAACTAAATTCAAAATTTTGTGGACCATATACATCCTGGATCTCTTTCAACAATTTGAAACAATCCTGTTTAGCGCGCTCTAAAGTAATGTTTTTGTAGGTGTTTAGAATGTGTTTTGCCACATTATTATGCAACGAATTGTTTATTATAAAATCCTCTGCCGATTGCGGAAATTTGTATAAAAAATTAAGAAGAGCAGTTCTTCAGCAGATCGCCTAGGTGGTATTACGCTTATGTTATATTTGCGATTTTTATAGAGGATCCACTATCCCACCCTTTTAGGAACTTTTTCTTGAACATACTGCGCTGATTGCAAAAAAATTACGGACGCGAATTTGACGAAAGTGGTCTTAAAATGTGAGTATGGATATCTAAAATAAAATCACATTGGTGCGATATAAATTACACTGAGACTTTTTACAGAGCATAAACTGTAACAGGTGTTTACACAATATGCTTCAGAATCCCGCGCAGATTGCAAAGAAGTTACGGATACGACTTTGACGAAGGAGGTCGTAAAATGTGCGTATAGATATCGAAAATAATATAATATAGGTGTGATAACGCATAAATTACCCTCCGACTTTTTACAGCGCATAAACTGTAACAGCTGTTTAGACAGTGTGTTTCAGAATCCCGCGCAGATTGTAAAAAAATTACGTATACGAACTTGACAAGTCTTATAATGTGCGTATGAATGTCTAATATAAAGTGGTATAGGTGTGATAACTCATACATTACACTGAGACTTTTTAGAGAGCATAAACTGTAACAAAGGTTGACACAATATGCTTCGGCATCCCGCGCAGATTGGAAAAAAATTACGGATACGAATTTGACGAAAGCGGTCTTAAAATGTGCTGATAGGTATCTAAAATAAAATAATATAGGTGGGATATAAATAATGTTGAGACTTTTTATGAGGCATAATTATTTATCGATATTATATCGATTTTCCAAAATCTAAGAAATTCTGGAAACAAATTTTACTTGTATCGAAATTAGAGTAGATTCGAAGTAATCATTTTACATGGTTCTTAGTAACGCAACTATTAAATAATCCTCACAATTATACATATGTATGTAATTATCATAAATGACCACATATAAGTGTATTCCAAGTCGAAAAGCTTATGACATATATGCTGGAATTATAATGAGATGCGTACAGTATAGAAAGTACAGTGCAATTTATATCTAACTGCCTAATGTCTCATATTTTTAAACTGTACCAAAATTAGCAATTTCACACCACACGAACGTCGCTACTGTTTAAGAAGCGCAGTATGGAAGATTAATTTTTAAGCACCATATGTGTGAGCGCAAATTTCATTACATATTTTTTTCTTTAAATTTTTCTTTTTCTTTAAATCATTATATCTTAAAGATTTTAACAATTTCTACAACCATTTCTAATTTTCTATTCTCTAATAATAAATTTGAAAATGAAATTGAAACAATTTTCAATATTTTTTTATAATTATCAATCCCAACCTTTTTATATCAAACACTTTAAATTAGATTTGAAAAATACTACTTAGTTAAAACAAGGAAATTATCTTTTAATTTAGAACAAATTGAACACATTTGTGCTTCCATGAAAATTATTTACAATAAAATAATATACATAGGCTTCTACAAATATCAAACATAAGTTCATTTTTTTTGCCCCAAGCTCAATGATTATTCGTAGTTTTTAATTATATATTTTTAGATGCTCTAAGTAATCTTTAGTCCCTGGTGCAGCTATATTAATTATTTGTTTTTAGTTAAACGTAAATCTCTAAATACGCACCGACATTCAACATATTACGCACCATTTCCAATCAGTTGAAATGGTGTGCAGCGAAATTTTTGTGGTACGATTTCTTAATAGTACAAAAGAAGAAACCGAACCGAACCGAACGAAACGTAGGCGAAATCCGTGGTTGGGTTATGATTTAATAAATGAGTGTAAAAAAAGAGATAAACTATGCAGAAGATGGGTAGCGAAGCCTAAAGATAGAAGTAGAGAACGCGAGTACAAATCATTCAGAAACACGATTAATAAAAAATTGGAATATGCTAAAAATAGGTTTTATTGAAACGCGTTTGCTGAAAGTAACAATGCTTCAAGGAAGACTTGGCAGTTAATCAACCAAATCATTGGGAGAAAAACCATTAATGTAGATCAAACCATTATGAGTAATTTTAAATGTGATCATATTGAGGAAGTTGTGAATAATTTTGCGCTCTTGTTCAAAGAAGAAGTGGATAAATTGATTCATGTATGTGATTTAGGTACATTACCGTATAGAACTGACGCGAATCAGAACACCTTTTTTATGGAGAGAACAACCGATGCTGAAATTTTTAATATTTTAAGATCCTTAAAAACCAAAGGCGCTGGTTATGTCTGCATTAGGCCAAAGGATATTAGAAAACATGCAATTTTGCTGACGCCTGTAATAATAGCTATTGCAAATAGGAGCCTTTCCGAAGCGAAATTCCCGCGAATACTAAAAACTGCTGTGATTAGGCCAATTTATAAAAGTGGAAGTAAGTCGAATTATTCCAATTATAGACCAATTTTAATCGTACCAGCGGTAGAGAAAGTAATGGAAAAGATAATGGTGAGGAAGTTAAATGATTTTTGTGAAAGGTATAATTTAATACATAAAAATCAATTCGGTTTTCGAAAGGGGAAAAGCATCAACAGGCTATTGGGATACTTCGCCAGCAAACTGAACGAGAACCTAAGTAAAAATATCCATAGTGTGGTACTCTTTATTGATTTTAGTAATGCGGTCGATACACTGAAGCGCGCTAAATTGTTATATAAATTAAACAGCTTTGGCATACGCGGAGACTGTCTTAAATGGTTTCAAAACTATTTAGAACTACGGACGTATTGTGTTAAAATTGATAACAAATTAAGTGATGAAATTAATATGAAGAATGGTGTCCCTCAGGGATCGAAGCTGGGACCACTTTTGTATATATTGTATACCAATGACTTGCTCAAACTTTTAAATAATGCCTGTGCGTTCGCATATGCTGACGACATAGCAGTCATGGTAAGACAAAAAAATATTGAAACGGCCAAAAATTATATGAAAAAAGAGATAGAAATTATTCAAAAATGGTCACATGACAATGGTCTTATTCTCAACGCTAGCAAGACAAAACTAATGCATGTCCAAATACCACAGGTGCCGTATGAAGATATTTCTCTTAAATTTCATAATTATGATTGGCTCCATGGAGATGTTTATAACTTAAATGATGCTGGTAATCTAGGAAACGATCAATGTGATGGAATCATTGAACAAATTATCACTCATAAATATCTTGGAGTAATAATAGACCATAATCTCAAATGGAAGGAACATATTGATTACGTGCGGAAAAAATTACGCAAAACTGCTTATAAGCTACACCATCTCAGAAATTGCTGCAACAATAAGTTACTCAGACAAGCGTATTTTGCTCTCACCGAATCGTACATTCGACATGGTATTACTGCATGGGGTTCGTCATTACATTGCAAATTACTACAATGTAATCAAAATTCGGTGCTAAAGATAATTAAAAATACACATGAATGTACAAATAATTTACCCAAACAGTTAAACGTGCTAAGCGTGGAGGGAATATACAAAACGACGTTGATTATTACGTTCTATACAGACTTTCAGTTTAGAGTACAGATTAACCATGACCATGGGACGCGCAGGAGATTAGAAGGTAGATACAAGGTGCCAAAATTTCACAATAATTACGGAAAAAATACACTTCAGGTGGAAGTACCGAGTTTTTTGAGTCAACTACCTATGGAACTTGTCAACATTCAGAATCCAGTCCGAATGAAGACTAATCTTAAAAGGCATTTTATTATTAAGTAATACTAAAGTAGTCATTGCCAATTGTACTTCAATCTTGATTTACTGATCTTTTTCTGAGTAGTTTGCTGCGATAATTACCTTGTCGAATGTAAATTTGCATCTTGATTTTGATATATTTTTCCGACAGGGTATGAAATTGTTGTGTTGTGGAACGAATTTCCGTCATTCCTTGTCATTTTTGGTTTGTAGACAAACCGGTTTCGGCGATATGCCATCCTCAGTGTCTTTTTCGTTCTCGAAAAAGAAAAAGACACTGAGGATGGCATATCGCCGAAACCGGTTTGTCTACAAACCAAAAATGACAAGGAATGACGTAAATTTGCATATTGTACATTAGATTGTTAGGTCTGCAGACAAGCCCTAGTGGCTTCCAGGACTACTATTCACACTTTGTAGATGAATATATTATATTTTTAAATAAATAAATAAATAAAATAAAATAAATAAATCAAAATTGGATTGGTGCACGTACTTCCTTTTTAGTTTCCGCAACTGTGATATTTTCGCCGTGTCGAATTCGCTGGGTGCTGAATTCTCAGGATGCCAGCTTCACACCGGTTTAAGAAACGAGAGATAGAGCAATGACGAAGAGAACCCACGGTACCCAAAGCTGCCCGGAGACCACATATAACACTTTATAAACAAACGAACGGCAATGCGCGACCCTACGTAACCTTCTCACATGGTAAAGGGTACGGCGATATTTCAAGAGTATATGCAAAAGTAATTTACAAGATTTCTGCTGCCTTTCTTCGGGTTTTGCGTGCTTATAGAGGCGAAAGGTGTTAGAGAATCGATATCCCCCACTGCACTCATTCACAAAAAGGTAAAGGGTTCAAAAAATTCGGAAATCAACGTAGGAGAACGCATGCAAAAACGAAATTTTTAAAATGCACTACGAACTAAAAGCAATGCATTACGGTTAAAAAATGGAAAAAAGGTTAAGACAGTGAGTATTAAATCAGCGCTAACCGGTTTTAACTCCTTCACCTACCAGTCGATGTCCCTACAGGGTTTGCGTAGAGAGATGTTTGCGTCTGCGATATCGTTGTTATACTATCGTAGAGCAACGCATCACTGGTGCCATTAACTCCGGCGCTAAACCCATTTTGCGTGTCGTAGTGGTTGTCGATACAGACTCCACTATTGCCATTGCCTACAGTAACACCGACTCCGCTATTCAATTCAAAGGTTAGTTTGTGCTCGTCCTTGATGTACCATTTGCCGGACCAGATCTGTATAGAAGACCAAAAGAAGAATAAGCAGTTGGATATAAAAGGCGCTGCAGGGGAAGAGCTGTATAGTGTTGTTCACACCACTTACGTTGGAATGGAGCTGTTCTCCATAGGATGTTAAACGTGGGCGCTTGAGGACCTCGTCGCTGTGGACGCTATTGTTGCAATTTTTGTCTGAAATGAGGATAAATAAATTTCGTTTAAGCTGTTTTTGATTGCACAATTAAAAGTCTATTGATTTGATCAAATTAATTGTTTAGCTACTTCAATACACAGAAGTCGAAATAACAAAAACTGCAATCACGTGGGGACGACTTAAATTCATTCGTCATGAATTTTGGCGGGAATATTTGTTTGCTCCCACAGTAGAGAAAAAATGTAAATTTGGGCTAGTCCACTTATAAATTCGATTTGATTCGATTTGGGAACTGAAGTTCTCAATTTGCAGTGCAGATATCTGACTTAGATTTCATTGTCGTGATTGGTTAAGATCTTACCAACTTGGTCACGTCACATAGTATTATCGACGCAGAGTATGCCGACTGTGCCGAATTTGACTCATACTTTTTTCATTTTTCGAGAATTATTTTAGAATTAACGTGGAGACAATATTATTAGAGACTTTGCTGGGTGTTAGATTTAGTAAGAATTTTTTAAAACGAGAATTTATAAAATTGTACATTCACAATTTGGAGATATTTAGTACTTTGACATTAAAACTTCGAAAGGTTCTTCGAAAAGTTAAGTTAATCAAACTGAGCACTATATGGCTTATTTAAGAATTCCGTTTTATTTTGTTACGAAATATAGCAATTAGTGCCAAGTTGGATTTAGACATTTTGGAAAATTTCGAGGGAAGCCTCATATATAATTTCGTGCCACCAATATAATTTCATTTCTTCAACCGATAGTAAATATCGATTAACCAGATTTTGAATATGGTGGGATGTGTTTGTAAACTACTCGAAGTGGTTACACGAGGTTCTTTGTAAAAAAGGAACTGTTTCTAAGGAACCTCATCAAAGACGCAATCACTCTTCGAATACTTAATACCGAACCAGAATACAAAACATAAAAAGAAGAAGACGCTGAACGAGCGAAATGCGTAAGAATATTCAAGAAATAAATTAGGTAAGTTGAGTGAACTACGGGAAAAACTCCAATTAGGTACCACATTTCAAAAATATTCCAAGGCTTTACAAGATAGCCCGTATCTCAGCCAAGAGATTTATTACTGCACTGGCGAGAAATATAGCAGCGCCTGATGCTGCTAATGTCGTCGAAATCGTGAGCAGCTACAAAGGTCCACAACAGCACATAAACGGTGTTTCCAACCCGGAATCACACAGAAGATTACTAAGCAAGTCATAGAGCATGTGACTTACTAAATTATCAAAATCTAAACAATAGAAGAAAATATATTAGGAAATCATTCGTCACATATCAATACTCGAATTAACAGCCTACCAAAGGTACCGTTCCGCAATTCGGCGGTAACCAACACAAGTGGAATCTATTTTTGGACATGTTTTGTGAAAGTGTTGATACTATGTCAGTTTCGAAAATTCAAAATAAATGTGTTTAAAATCTAACCTGGAGAGACAGAATGATTAGTGAAACACTCTTTTCTGACAGGGAAATTATGACCGTCTCTGAAGTTACAAGAACAGTACAGAAATTGACAGCAATGAAAAAATTGGTTACACTTCTGCAGCAACGAAAAAGCGGGTTTGCATTCGAAGGAATTCATTCAGCAATCATAAGCAATGTAAGCAGTGAGACATTCATAGTTTGTTTAAAACACTTTGTTGGCAGATGAGAATATGCATTTTCTACGATAACACAACCAGATTTGTCGGAACAAAAATCTGCTGGCCGACCTACAGGGAGAAATGCATTTAGAATACACAAAAATATCCTTACCAAATTTCTGTTGCAAAGGACATTTTTATTAAGAGCACACTTGAATAATTAGAAGCTATCAACTCTACTGTTTAACGCCCCATCAAATTGAGCGTCCTATCGGTAAGATATTTTCTTACCGATGAACCGTTAACTGCTCAAATTGATACGACGAGATACTGGCTTCGCGTTTTAAACATAGATTTTGACATAATCGGCATCACTAAAGACAACGCACAAGCAACCATGGTGGTAATAGTTACAAAAGATAATATCAACGGTTTGCTACAGCTCTTACATCGAATCATCAAGGTATATTTTCGTAACCCCCAATTTACGATCAGCAGTAAATGTATCATATGTGACGATATAAAAAGAAACTATGAAGCCATCAGTTCTCACACGAGCCCCTCTCTTATTGAACTACTTCAGAATGAAATCAGTCCAGGCCTAAACCACCCCAAAGAGACACGACTGAAAACCCAAACTCAAAGCAAAATTTCGGAATCATGTCAGAAATGATCAGTGTTGGATGACACAATGCAGCAACCGTAACTGATATACATGAAGGATCTTAAAGCGATTTAAGAAATTTTGGGGGAACAAGAAATTACTGATTATCCCAAACGGTTGCAGGGCACCAATGAGCATAGCTACACCGTTGGATACGTGGCATTATTGGCTGTTGCCACACGAGGAATGTTAACCAGCAACCAGTATAGTTAACCAGCAACAATTACATACGTACAGACCAAGACCGCTCGACCAGGGGGAATTCGAAGAGATCATTATTCCGTTATGTGACCTTCGCACAATTCGATCAATTCCTATAAGCATTGAGAGGTATATACATGTTCTATATTTACAATGAATTTTAATTAAAAACAAAAAGGTTGGTGACATATTACTTGAAACGGTTTTTTAAGAACAAAAAATTCTCTCAATTAAATATTCAGCAAATATAAATGTGATTGGATACCAATTAGTAGTAAATTTAGTAATAAATTTAGTAACATGCTTGTAGTGTTCATACAATTGTAAATATAAACAAGTAAACTCAGTTTAGTATCCCGTCACAATTATATATATCATATAAAATGATCTCTTCTGGCATGCTTAATGTGCACACCACCTTAAAACATTATCACGAATTAGGTAATGATTTTACGACCCCTTACTTTTAAAGTTCTTCACTATTTCAATACATCCATGATTATCGTCGGATATTACTACTGGAGTACATTTTATAATTTTTAGAACCTTTAATATTCTTTGAATCCATACTCCCTCTGCGACCGCTAAATGTAAAACAAAGCGTTATGCTTTATAGTACGTTTACAACGACCTAAAATGCGAATGTATTTGAAAGTTTGAAAGTTTGTATGGGATTGTTGTTGTTTTCATTCGCATTCGGGATCTGAAGTCGAAATGCGTGATTTTGGGTTTACCTGACGAAGTTCCAACTATTGCTTATTTCTTACTATTTCAGGAAACGGGGCAATCTAAAACCCTAAAAATAAAACCCCTTGCCAATTTATTCTCGCTGGAATTAGAAGCCCAGTCTGCGTCTACATGTTCAGCGAGAACTTTTGTTTTCAAGTGTTAATTATAAACAATTTTGTTGTCATCTGTACCTTTCAAATATCTCACAATTCATTTTAAGGCAGTCCAATGTATTTCGCTAGGATTCTGTTGAAAATTATAAAATTTATTAAGCTTCCTAGCAATTCCCGTTATAGTCTATTAATTGGGGGGCCACTGTTCGTCATAAGTTGTATTTTTTTCTCCATAGATATTTTCATAAAATTACATTCGTTTCTCCTGAATTCGAGCATTAGATTTTCGATATATCTTGATTGACTTAACCGTAGTTTGCTATTTAAGTAGTCATACTCTATTTTTGTGCCAAAATAAAAATGTAGGTTTCCACAATCTGACATTTCGAATAAGAATTCCAGTTTGCTCTTTAATGATTGAATAGTTTCTATGTTATTTCCAGATATTGGTATATCACCAGCATATATAAAGTACATTATTTATTATTTATTATTAAGTACATTATTATTCTAAAAATATGTGTAAAGGCAGTAGTCATACTTTGAGCGTTCAAAGCCGCATTGAATAACATAGTTTTAAAATTTATCATTTAAAAACCTTCGGCTTTGCTTAAGACCACTACTCAATGTGTGTGTTTTCTTTTAATTGACCATAAAGGAAAGCAGTTTTAACATCAGTTTAAATGAAAGCAGTTTTAATGAAGCCAGATATTTTTGAACACTTTTTGAACACTAGCTGATGAAATAATTCTAATGGTTTTTAATTTAGCCTCTGGCGAATAGACCCCTCGAAAATCCACACAATGTTTTTGTAGAAAACCCTTCGCGACTAATCTCGATTTATATCTGATGGGAATTCTATGATAATCCTAACTTATAACTTGATTCCTACAGGTCGTGGGATCAGTGACTATACACCTTTGCTTCTCATAGAATCAATGTTCTTCTTTAATAGACTGCATGCACTAATAGTTATCTGTTCTGTTCTCAATACTTACGAAGTCTTCAGGCTCACGTGCCATTTGATATTTCTGAATATCCTTAAGTTAATTTAGGTACTCTATTCCTAATTATTTCGTTGCGGCGAGGTTCTGCTGTGGTGTCATTTTGATTAGCGACTCCTTCCTTCATTTCGTGAGAAACATATTCGTCTGAGTTTTCGTTTCCCGTCTCATCGTCTCAGGAATAAAATTTCGATCTGCTTCTTTAACTTGAGAAATAAATTATAATACATAAACAGGATCATTATCTGCAGAATTCCCCTCATGGTCGTTTGTATTATTAAGAATTAAGTTAATTCTTTTTATTTTCTCTATCAATTTTGTATGGAGCTGAAGATTCACAGAAACTTACAACTGTGACTAATCCAATTCATTTCTTATTTCTGTTCCACAATTTATAACTCATTTATAGAATATTCAATCATAATTAGGTCGATAGATTTTGCATCCAGTTTCGCTTTTTTGTGGATGCCATGCGAAAGCTTCGCCCCCAATAATTCTCACTTTCAAGATATCAGGCTTTCTTTTATACTAAACTTAAACAGGGGTTAATTAGCTTCTAAAGTACCACTAGGGGTTAGGATTAATAATATACATACATTACAGTTAATTCTGCTTCACCCCAAAATTATTTTGGAATATTTGCTTTTAATATCATTGATCTAATTTTCTTTACAAATGTTCTATTAAGTCTCTTTGCAACACCATTTTGTTGATGAGAGCATAAAACTCTGATGTGAAT
Source organism: Physocephala rufipes (assembly GCA_963966595.1). NCBI lineage: Eukaryota > Metazoa > Arthropoda > Insecta > Diptera > Conopidae > Physocephala > Physocephala rufipes. Next base: position 47,043 of record CAWZZZ010000181.1, read on the forward strand.
TTAGCTATAGTCAACATTGCAATTGGTAGATTATGCATACTATTGCTTCGAACATAACAGTAATAACATAACAATTATAATAAACTTCGAATTTTTATTTAATTACATATTATATAGTGATATGGCAGTAGTTGCCTATAAAAGTAATGATCTATTTATAACCAACCCAGGTACCTGTTTCAAATGGCCAACATATGTCAGAATGAATTTTTACAACGAGCATTCTCCAACGACCATAACCATCAGATGTTCTAATTTGTAATTTAAATTCATACAAGTACCTATCTTCAATACCGTGGAACATTCGTTGTCTTTCTTAGTGTTGGCTACTTTTAATAATTTCCGAGCCGGTAAGAGGTTTTTTCGAAAACCAGTAAGGTAATAAAACCAGTAAGGTAAGGTCTAATTTATGCATCAATTCCAGTTGAAACACCATCGATCATGCCAAAATCATTTGCTTGTGAAGCTTCATTTTTCTTTACCCCACAAATGTGTATGTTGTTTTTTGTAAGAGAAGCTCTATTTTGATCTGTTACGCGTGAATCCATCTTGAAATTCAGATTACATTTCTTCATGTTCTTCTTCAGGTTCATTTCTTAATGTTATTGTTGCCATGGAGCTAATTTGGTGTGTGCTGCTGTGTTCGCATTATCACTAACACTCCATATTCCAGTGTTCCTGGAAACTTACACTTTTCTTAGATCTTGTAATTTTTCATATTGATTCTATTTATTTTGATTTTTTTATTATTCAATTTATTAAAAAATTTAATTTAGTTTTTTAATAGCAATAATGATAGGACCACAGATATCAAGTTAGGCCGCGGAAAATCGTGCAAAAATACCATCTGAATTAGCTCGTAAAAAATAATAAAGGGCTTGTTTTTCATCACGTTTCAGCCCTAAATTTGAGAGTTCCTTCCTCAATATTTGATTTGTAACGGAAGTCTGGGCAAACGCATTCTCCAACGGTATCAACATCTCCTGTGATGACCTTCTGTCACGAATATATTCAGTGTATTCGTCAGTTATTAGACTAACCAATACATATTTTTGGCCTTAAAATGTAAGACGAAAACGAAATACCTTTTCCGCCTCGTTTTTGTGCTGTCCTCGGTTTCAACTCAATTTGCCAGCCTTTAGATAAGCAGCAGATAAATATATGGCCGCTGACGCATCCGAAGAAATAAACAATTTTTGTTAGTGCCTTTCAATGCATTCCAGGCGATAACGAAAGCAACGGGTAAAATGGCAGGCGAAATTTGTGACGAAATCTGACGAAACCCAAAAGGTTTCGTCGGTAAAACCTTTAAGCAGTTTTTATTGCTTTCTACAGCCGAAGTTCTTTCACTCATTCACTTCTCTCATTCATTCATTCACTCGCCTTTTTATTTTGCTTTTTAAGACAGAGATAACAGCTTAATCATCAGACGTTTGAACGCCGCAGGAGTTCAACTATGTGTATACAACATGTTTGATTAATTGGGTATCGGGTTTTACTCGTGTTTTACTAAAGCTATGGATTAAATATAATGGTTGAATTATTCGATAGTTTCAGGTAATTTCTAATTCTGAGAGGCACATTTACTCGTTCAGTGATTTCTAAATGACTAAAAACTAGCGAAAAAACTATCGAATAAATGGTTAGTTCATAACTACCGAATAATTAGGTAGCATATGTTCGATAGCTCCCAACACTAGTAACAAACCGATGGAAAATGAAACAATCGTAGAAGTCCGACGAAGGATGACGAAAGTTCTACATTTTGCCCATACTGGCGTGTTTTTCTTCGAAGTCGGCGTCAACGACTCGTTTCGTCCTCGCCTTACATTTTGTGGCCATTTGTCTTTTTGTTACTTTTGTTGAATTGAGCTGTTAACCCTGGCTTAGCATGGAGAATATTAGTAATGACTCCAAGAAGGTCTTATGCATCCGAGTTAAGTTTCACACAAAAACTCTAGCTATCGATGTTTTTGTCACAGAACTGCAATAGTCCATGCGATGACTCTTTCTTTGTGATTCCCATAACCTTTCGCTATGCCGCGCTCAAAACACACGGTTTGTAAATTTCAATTAAAAATTGAGGTCGGTTTGAGATATATTATCCGAAACTCTCTTTTTAATAAAAATTTTTGTAAATCAACAAATTGTATATTCAACAAGAATTGCAAAATGGAAAGGAAAAATATATATGACTGAATTCAAATTTTTCTAGTATTCATACAGGTAGTAAACATGAGTTTGTAGTAGAAACATAAACAAGTTCATTTAATTTAATAATAGTATTTTTACTCAGAATCACATACGGAGTCGATTTAGGGATGTATGTCAATTTGCCTGCTTGCCTATCTGTGTGGATTTGTGCCTAGGTGTATCTATATGTGCAAACCACGATTATAGCCCAACGGAAAGATGTGCCGCGATTAAATTTGGAATGAACACTCTTTGTAATATTAGTTTGTTTGGTATTGAGCAAAATGGAATCAGTGCGGCACCTACTTTTCGCAGTAGACATGACTTCATTAATATTTAGAGAATAATTTCTTCGTCTCTAGAGCAGATATAAAGCTTATTTTATATTTCCCCTAATAAACATATAGAAAGGAATTATCTGGCGAGAAATAAGCGTGATCTGCTCACTGGGATCAAAAATAATGATTGCGGAGGAACCGACGGCAGGGGTGTCTCCCATGAGTGATTTCTTAGGGGCAAAAATCAATAAAAAATCGGCTTATTCCTACGACCATTTTTAGATATGAATTCAAAATTAACTGGATCTCTTTCGGGCTTTTTTTGATTGCAGTGCAGTTTTGAATATAAAATTTAAAGGAATATAAAAACAGGAATCTGATAGGGCATACCCGCCCACATTGCCCACGGCAAAGTGGCACACCCGCCCACATTTAGCAGCGGTCAAATCTATTATATACCTTTTTTCATTATACCATGCACCTGCAATTCACTTTGTGCCTCCGTCTGCAACACATTAAGGCAAGCGTGGTATACTGTACCAATGTGGCGATATTTGTTTTTCTGTTTATATACTGTGAATCTTTCTGCGGAAATCACGATTGCGATCGAACGAAAAGGGGTACCGACATGAAATTTGGTTCAATAAACCATAGTAGTTAAGCAAATGATCAGTTATGGACGCAGCTCTAAAAGAACTCGGACTTCGAAAGTTGCTGGCCAAAACTGCTGAAAAGAATTTTGAAAGCCCGCCCTAGGATACAATGTGTCACGGACCTTCTAAGGAAAATCTTGGGTGCATGTCCAGAACGTCAAGTAACCTTGTGAGCAAAAGGCATTAGAGATCAAAAATCGGAAAGTTTGCCGCATTTTAAGTGCTGACTGTCACAGAGCTATTGAGCTAACTAATAGTATTAAATTTTGAGAAACTAATTATGATAAATTGCGAATTATATGGTTATACTTCCACAAATCTTGGGCACACTATTATATCTCTTATCGGACAGTAGATAGCGTTATTACATGGTTTTTATCACATGGTTTAAGCCATGTTTATCACATGGGCAACTATTCGTCGTAATCACGTGTATCTAAATCGGAAACCACATTGTAACAAAATTTGGGAACAATATCAAAATATATTTTATAAAACCGTGCTTGATCTAAGTTTCACGAATAACATTGCTTTACTTTTGATTGCCTATTAACTACGGATCGTTATACATCATAAAAATGTTTCAAAACAATAATTCCACGCGAAGTCCAGGTCATAGATAGTTTTAATATTATTTAAAAGTGTTTACATCTTTTAAGTTTTTCATATTTTTTATATTATTGTTTTTTAATTTTATTTTTAAATTTTATTTTTATCAGCTCCTATTACGTTTAGAATCATTACCTTCATTACCTCGTAGTGTGGAGGGGTTACGTTGATTCCATTTTAGGATAAATTCCTCTACCTCCAAATGCTTTCGAAGTACTTTTTTATATCCTACGCTTAAAGGCAATAGAGTTTATCTAGCAACCAACGAACTACAACAATCGACAATACATTAATATGTGTCACTTAAAAGCCTTTTGAAATTATGCATTTACTGTATAACGTGTATGATGGAATCTGGGTGATTGAATGATTTTGATAATCAGAATGAAAAATATAATGTAAAATTAGAACATTCGTTTCGATTTTGTAAAAAACTTTTAACCGTGTAGGTTAAGCAATACAAACACTTTAAATAAAGTTAAGGGTCTCAGTAAGCAAAGCGAAATGACTGGAAAGACTGCGGCTCTGGCTTTTATGAGAAGCGTAAAAACGTTTTTACGTTTTACGTTTTTGCTTTGCTTTTGAAACAAATGTGCACTATTGCATTCTGTGCTTTAGGTCAGCCAACCGAGTAAAATACAATGAATTTGCGGAAGTCTTATTGATGAAATATCACAATTAAACGCTTCTCACCGTGTGAGAATTGTTCTTCTCACTTCTTATTTCGCATTAACTCATAATTTGCAATAGTTAGTAATGTTACTTAATATGTAACATTACTAAGTAGCAGGGCTTCTGTCTCGACTCATGTTTCGTTGTTAACAACCAACCCTACTATATGAATTACGAAAAAATTGCGCTGTGGAGGTATACTTTATTAAAAACGGTTCAAACTTCAAAAAATTTTATTTTGTTTCTAAAAGATTTATGTTGGTATCTGTCAGTGATTTCATTAAATAAAATTATTAAGAAAATAGGCCGAATGTATAGCAATTTAAAACCAAATCTCTTTGACGAAAAATATCTATAAAAGGTAGTAAATTATAGACGCTGTTTCCATAAATGGCGATAATGTCAAAAGTTTATCGAAGTTCACAAGGTATACGTCTCGTGAAGATGATTATGAAGATTTTCATGTTTGTGGGCATATCTACTTCTAAAAACTAACATACACGAAACTCAGGGATTCGGACATGTTGTGGTTTTAAAAGTCTGTACAGGAGAGCCTTTTTATATGTATTTAAAGAGATGGTCTATGGAAACAAGCATATCGTCATTATCAGCCTTCTTTGGCAAAAGCTAACATCACTAACAGCGAGGTAATTTGAACACCCACTGTGATCACGACGACGGTACATTTATTGCAAGAACCTAGCGCATAAGAAATCCAGACGAGAACGACCAGATAAATTCCTTATTCTTATTTGAATATATATCATAAATTCCAAGTCAAATTCAACTTAATTAGTAACAAACACATACAAAGATCGAACAGTATGATACTTACTCGCCAATTCAATACTTTATTATATAAATAATACTACCTAATTTAGAATTAATTCTGAATGTTATTTTAAAGGATTTTGAAAAATAAAACACCAACATGGACATATTAAATGCCAAATCCAGCGTATTTTTATCTTAGTTAAATGTAATAAACCATAATTAATTTTTTAATAACTTAAAATAACCATGTTAGTTAATTAGTTTTAAGTCTGTTTAAACTTAGCTAATAAATTTTAATCTTAAATAATAGCCCTCAGAGCTACGAAATAGCTCTTAATTGTAAATTTACATAGATATTACTACTTTAATATTTGCTATAAATGAATGCCTAGATGGCCAATCATATTAAAATATCTGATAATAAAATTACATCAACATACCTAACATAACCTACATATCTAAATATTTAATATATATATATATATATATATATATATATATATATATATATATATATATATATATATATATATATATATATATATATATATATATATATATATATATATATATATATATATATATATATATATATATATATATATATATATATATATATATATATATATATATATATATATATATATATATATATATATATATATATATATATATATATATATATATATATATATATATATATATATATATATATATATATATATATATATATATATATATATATATATATATATATATATATATATATATATATATATATATATATATATATATATATATATATATATATATATATATATATATATATATATATATAATATATATATATATATATATATATATATATATATATATATATATATATATATATATATATATATATATATATATATATATATATATATATATATATATATATATATATATATATATATATATATATATATATATATATATAT
>CAWZZZ010000182.1:0-13615 GCA_963966595.1 Physocephala rufipes
TATATATATATATATATATATATATATATATATATATATATATATATATATATATATATATATATATATATATATATATATATATATATATATATATATATATATATATATATATATATATATATATATATATATATATATATATATATATATATATATATATATATATATATATATATATATATATATATATATATATATATATATATATATATATATATATATATATATATATATATATATATATATATATATATATATATATATATATATATATATATATATATATATATATATATATATATATATATATATATATATATATATATATATATATATATATATATATATATATATATATATATATATATATATATATATATATATATATATATATATATATATATATATATATATATATATATATATATATATATATATATATATATATATATATATATATATATATATATATATATATATATATATATATATATATATATATATATATATATATATATATATATATATATATATATATATATATATATATATATATATATATATATATATATATATATATATATATATATATATATATATATATATATATATATATATATATATATATATATATATATATATATATATATATATATATATATATATATATATATATATATATATATATATATATATATATATATATATATATATATATATATATATATATATATATATATATATATATATATATATATATATATATATATATATATATATATATATATATATATATATATATATATATATATATATATATATATATATATATATATATATATATATATATATATATATATATATATATATATATATATATATATATATACTGTTTTACTTTTATATGTTACTAAGCAAGGTCTTGTAAGAACCCTGGAATCCGGCGAGCTAAACCCCTGGCTAAGGTTCGTTACAAGTGGCGCCCGAGCAGGGACCCGGATGAGAAATTTATTAAAAATTATTTTAAAATCCAATAAAACATGAAATTAATATATACACACTAAAATATACACTAAGATTAAGTATAATAATTGTGATTAGTTATTTTAAAAAAAATACCTGATTTCTTTCCATTACAAATAATTCAAACCCAAATATTTATCAGAATTAGTGAGAAAAAAAAACTGAATATGAATCCAATTTGTATCAGAAAAGAAATATGGAAAAACTAACCAAAAGTTGGGTATATAACCTTTCCAAAGAGAGCCTAAATAAAGCGCTCTTAGAATTTGAATTGGACACCGACGGAACATTAGATGAATTGAGAAAGCGACTTGTTTTATTCATCAGCGAAAGGCCCCATGACCAGCCAACGGAGTTACGCCTTCGAGAGCTGGAAGAGCAATACGGACGTGGTCGATCGCCAAGCCCGCAGCTGCAGCTGCGAATTACACCAGAAACAACGAGCAAAGGCACAGTGCCGAAGAAAGTGAAGATGAACAAGTACGCAGCAGACAATCCAGGAGTATTTTCACAAGATACTAGAGATTTCCAGGTAAGTTCTTATGTAGAAATTATTGATAGGGTCCGAAAGTGGTCGGTTAAGTACGACGGGGGTAAAGACGCTCTCGAGTTCATTGAACGTGTCGAGGAGTTGTCAGAAGTATTCAGAATTTGCATTGATCCCGTACCGAGAACTATGCCAGAACTTCTCAAAGGCAGAGCCCTATTATGGTTCCGAAATAACAATAGGCTCTGGAAAACATGGGATAAGTTTAAACAAGAATTTCTTGCATTTTTCCCCCCGCATCGATTTTTCCTCAAATTGGAGGATGAGATTCGTGCCAGGATACAAAAAGAGGAAGAAACCTTCAAAGATTACGTTGTGTATTTTCAAAATTTAATGAGGCATACAGATTATACAGAAGCACAGCAACTAGAACGTCTCTATGAAAATTGTCAATCGGACTACAAGTTCTATATTAGGAGGAAAGATTTTAATTCCTTACAGGAATTAATTACTCTAGCAGAAGATTTTTCGTCCACCACTTCGGAATAGAAGAGAAGAGCGCCATCAAGGCATGAGACAAGAGGCTCGAGAGAACATAAATCCTAAAACCGCTTGTCGTCGTTGTGGCCAAGACGGCCATAGAGCACAAGGTTGTAAAAATCGCCAGGTATTATTCTGCTGGGATTGTGGTCAACGTGGTCAGCGAACCATTGAGTGTTGTCGACAGAGAAACGAGCAAGGACTTCGCCGTGCACGAGAGGAGGTGAGGTCCCAGATTTCCAAGTCTCTCAAAAAGTAGGTGATACTAACCACAACAATATTAGCCTCAGTGACGGAAGAATTTTCGCCAAGGTTACGATAAGGGGAAAAGATTTCCGAGCAAGTATTGATACTGGTGCAACGCGCAGCTTTGTTAATAAAAGCATGCCCCTTAGACTGGGAACAGAAATATTACCAACAACTGTATATATCCGATTAGCGGACGGCAAAATGATTACAATTACGGAAAGTACAACGTTGGAAGTCACCTTAGGAGACACTTCATGCGAGATAGAATTTTTAATATTACCCGGTGCTTCGGACGATTTACTTTTGGGAGTGGATTTCCTGTGCGGTTTAGGAACAATTATTACTGCGGGGGGACAGAGCTTGGTCTTAAATAACAATAATCAGTGCCGATCATCAATGTTCAGCACTTGTGCGACAGTAGAAGAGCAGGAAAATAGGAATTACGACGCAGAGCATAACAGCACAGACGAGGCAAAAACAACACCGAACAAATCAAGTGAAGAAACTATCATAGAGGAATTCCTTTATGATCAGCTGAAGAAGTTTGACAGTCTAAGTGGCCCGTCCAATATTACATCTCATAAAATCGTCATGCGAGATGACAGGCCACTCAAACAGAGATATGACCCAAAGAACCCAGCCATGCAAGCTGTCATTAATCAAGAAATAGACGAACTGTTGGAAAAAGGTTGCATAGAACCATCCCATAGCGCATATAGTGCACCTATCGTACTTGTGAAAAAGAAAACAGGACAGTGGAGACTTTGCATCGATTATCGGCAACTTAACGCACGATCAGTGCCCGATGCGTATCCACTACCAAGAATACAGCATATTCTAGACAGGCTCAGAAATGCACGCTATATAAGTAGTATCGATCTGAAGAACGGATATTGGCAGATTCCTATGGATGAAGAAAGTAAGAAATTTACAGCTTTTACAGTTCCAGGAAGAGTCTGTATCAGTGGAAAGTAATGCTCTTTGGTTTGCATTCAGCTCCAGCAACGTTTCAACGAGCACTAGACCAAGTAATAGAACCAGAAATGGAACCACATGCATTTGCGGATTTGGATGACATCATTGTCATAGCAAGTACACTCGATGAGCATATAAGAAATCTACGCGAGGTTTTTCGAAGGTTGCGGGAGGCGAACTTAAAAATAAATAGGGAAAAATGTGAATTTTTCAAACAGGACTTAAAATATTTAGGACATGTAGTTTGCAAAGATGGTATCCACACCGATCCCGATAAGCTCGCAGCAATAAAAGAATTACAACCGCCGATAAATGTGCGAGGAGTACGGCGTTTTCTTGGAATCGCATCATGGTACCGGAGGTTTGTGCCAGAGTTTTCAAGAACAGTTGTACCACTTACCAAGCTTTTGAAAAAGGGCCAAAGATGGAAGTGGAAAGAAGAACAACAACACGCTTTTGAACGTCTGAAAACATGCCTTACTGAAGCACCAATTTTGGCATGTCCTGATTTCTCTAAGAAGTTCACTTTGCAGACAGACGCTTGCGAATATGGACTCGGGGCTATCCTCACCCAGGAAATTGATGGAATTGAACGAGTTATAGCCTATGCTAGTCGTCACTTAAATAAATCTGAAAGGAATTATTCTCCAACAGAGAAAGAATGTTTGGCTATAGTATGGGGCTATAGTATGGGGCTATAGTATGGGGCATATTTCCGTGGGAGTTGCCAGGTTCTCCTATCGGACGCGTCCACAGGTGGCGGATAGTGGGACGCTCGGTATGGCTTTGATCATGCTGGGTAGGTGGGATAATGTACCACCCGCGGACCAAAACTGGCTCGGGGTATGGATCCCCGAACTCAAAAAACCATAATGCAGGACACAAAGGGAGAGAAATTTACGGTGCAGGGAGTCGGATCCCCAGTACCGGCGGCTTTAGGGAGTGAGCAAGCGGGCTCCCAGTCGTCGTCATCCAGCGACCGCAATGTATCTGGGGTGGGAAACTTGGCCCCGGATACAGATAGGGCTACAAGTTTGACTAAGGCGACAAGCAGGGACCAAACGGAACCTCAGGACTCGTCTAAGGACTCGACGGATTTGGACGTGACAGTTATAGCATGTCCGTCCGATAAAGAAGAGAAAAGAGAGGAAGGTGACCGACAAGCGAGACGTAAATCCGGAGCGGCGAGACGTAAGGCTGCCCGGATGAGGCGACTTGCTGGTGGAATGGAGGTCACTAGTAATCTTAAGGGTATAGGGAAGGGTCTAGTACCCTCTGGGAACGAGTCTATTGCGAAGGTTGCCTTGGTAGACTCCGCAAAAAGATTGCGTTCTCCAGAGGAGAAACAAGTAGAGGTTAAAAGACCGAGACAAACGGAACAGGGCGCCTCGCATGGGACCACGGCGGACCACGGGCAGAAGGAGCAACCAACCACCTCTAAGGCCACTCAAAAGGGGGTGCGATTGCATCCCAAGGAGAGGGGCATGGTGGCTAAACGGGCCGCTCCATCTACCAAAGGTCCAAAGAAAGGAACCACTTATGCGGAGGCCGCCAGACAGGGGATAGAGGACAAAGGGTGGTATGCCGTCATCGACGCAAGCAAACCAGGGGGGAGGATTGAGGATGGTAACCAGGAAAGGCTTGAGGAGGCTTGGAACGGCGCCCTTATGGACGTAATTCTGACCTCTAAGGATAGCGATCCTGTGTTTCAAATCATACACTCAAGGTTTGCAAGGGGAATTTTCTTGGTACAGGTGGCGTCCGAGAGATGTATCGAGGGTCTCCGTAGGATGGTGGAGGGCTTACCGGAACTTTGGAGTGGAGCTTCCCTGCGACTAGTCGCGAGGAAAGATATCCCGGAGCTCAGGAAGTGCACCATTTTCTTGCGGGGTCACGCGGTAAAACTCCCGGATGACACCATACTAAAGCTTATAAATAAGCAGAATGTAGGCTTGAAGGTCGAGAACTGGAGAATATTCCAAAGAAAGGAACTGCCAGATGGCAGCCTCCTGGTTCTTGGGGTAGACCAGGACTCTCTGACGGCCTTAGGGCGTTCTGACGGGAAACTTTTCCTCCTGTCAAATACCGTCAAGGTTAGGGTTGGGCACCGGTCGGCCCATGAAGATGGCTCTACCGGGGCTGGAAAGCCTGAAGACCATAAATGTGTGGTAAAGGCAGAGGGGGTGAAGGAAATACCGGGACCAGTTAATCTGGATACCGCTGGGGGTGCAGGGGAGGTAATGGAGACAGACGACATCACTTCCTCACAAGAAGACCTGCTTCTGGCATAGTATGTTGATCACTCAGATCAACCTACATAGGAGTCGAGTAGCCACCCAGGCGCTACTTGACAGAATGCAGGCAGGTAAGTGCGATATTGCTCTAATACAGGAACCTTGGACAATCGATGACAAGGTTTCTGGATGGAGTAGTAATAAGTTTCAACTATTTTACAGGGAGGGATCGGGAAGACCGCGAACCTGTATAGTATGTAGTAAGGGTATTAATGTCATTTCTTCAGCAGGTTTATCCACAAGGGACATGGTGGTGGTGGAGGAGGCAGAGTCATCCGTACTGCTAGCCTCTCTGTACTTGCCCTTTGATGCGCCGGAACCCCCACCTTCGGAGGAACTTACGGCGCTAGTGGAAGCTGCAAAAAGTGCAGGTAAGGACATAATTATTGGATGCGATGCTAATGCTCACCATATTTCTTGGGGGAGTATAGATTGCAATGGTAGAGGGTTAGCCCTATTTGACTTTCTTAATGCCAACGACCTGATGACTGCGAATAAGGGTACGGATGCTACCTTTATTAACAGGAACAGAAGGGAAGTTTTGGATATAACAATTTGTGATAGCATTACCGTAGAGAGAATTGAGGATTGGCACGTTTCTCGTGCACATTCATTCTCGGATGATCTCTATGTTTGCTTTAGGTTCAATTCTATGGGCAAGAAAACTGTGTTTTATAGGGATAAGAAAGCCACAAACTGGCCGAAATTTAATGGGTTGGTTAAAAAGTGGCTAACAAAAAATAATAGGGACTCATTCACGACCGTAAGGGATATAGAAAGAGAAACCTATACAATTACAAAGGGGCTAGTGCGAGCTCATGAAAAAGCATGCCCTCTTAAAATTGCAAAACCTCCAGGGAGCAAAGCTTGGTTAACCCCCGAACTTAAAGACCTGAGAGCGCATTCTCGGAAATTATTTAATAGAGCTAGAAGGCTCAATACAGCCAATCATTGGGATAATTACCAATGTGTGTTAAAAGAGTATAAAAAGAAACTTCGTGAGGCGAAGAGGAAATCGTGGAGGACTTTTTGTGAACAAGTCGACACAGTAAATGATGCGGCTAAGGTTAGGAAGTTTCTCTCGAAGACCCATTCCCAACCAGAGTTGGTCTTAGGAAATAATGGAACCCGAGCCAATAACTTAGGGGAATCCATTCAAAATTTAATGAAAGAACACTTCCCAAACTGTCTAGGACAAAGCACGGCCTTAGGAAGAGAGGCTATATTTGAGAAATGGGAGGGGCTAACCATTACAGGTTACATGGTAGGTAAAGCCATAAAAGGCTTTAACCCATTTAAGGCATCAGGACCGGATGGCGTCTTCCCAGCAATGATGCAAAATTGCGGAGAGATGTTAGAGGAAAGATTAGCCAAATTATATACGGCCTGCATTCAATTTGGATACATGCCAAGATTATGGAGACAGGCCAAAGTAGTATTTATACCGAAGCCGGGAAAAGCCGACTACAATTTGCCAAATAATTATAGACCTATAAGTCTAACCTCATTCATGCTTAAAACCATGGAACGGGTATGCGACAGCATGATTAAGAAAAGCATACCGAGAGATCTGTTGACGTTTAAGCAACATGCTTACGTTAAGGGCAGATCAGTAGAAACAGCATTACAGAGGGTAGTGCATAGCATAGAGAGATCTTTAGGAAAAAAGGAATACACTCTCGCGGCCTTTGTGGATATAGAGGGTGCCTTTAATAAGGTTAACACTGATACACTGATTAGGTCACTGGGGCTCTTCGACGTGGACCGATCCATAATAAGATGGATTGGACACATGTTGAGAAACAGGTATATATGGTGTGAACAGTGTGGAATAAAAATAAAAGGTAGGGTGTTACAAGGTACTCCACAGGGGGGTATATTATCCCCCCTGCTTTGGGTCATTGTAATACACAGCCTCCTTAAGAGGTTAACAAATGAGGGAGTGAGGGTGATATGCTATGCTGATGATATAGTCATATGGGCCTCAGGAAAATTCCCCCGTTATTTGGTAAGGAGGATACAGGAAGCACTGGGAATAATTGGCGATTGGGCTGAACCGAGGGGCTTAACTGCTAATCCTGACAAAACGGAGTTATGCCTCTTTTCGAGGAAAAGAAAGGTAGAAGTGCTTGACCTACCGACTCTAGGAGGCAAAGAAATTCAATTGAAAGACAAGGTCAAGTACCTGGGGGTTATTCTTGATAGGAAACTCAAATGGAAAGACCACATTGAAAGCAGGGTAGCCAAAGCATATAGGCTATGGAATACTTGTAAGAGGTGTATTGGCTCTAAATGGGGGCTAAAACAGGAAATGATAAGATGGTTATATTTAAGCGTGATACGGCCAACGTTGACCTACGGGTCAATAGTCTGGTGGCATGCATTGGACACCAAGAGCTACGCTAAGATTATGGAGAGAGTGCAACGCACTTGTTGTATTGGAATTAGCGGAGCCTTGTCTACTACATCTACTAGGGCGATGGAAGTTCTCCTATCTATACGCCCAATCAGTATACAGGTCAAGTATGAAGCAGCTAGGGCTGCAGCGAGGATGATAGTAACGGGATCCTGGTATAATGGAGACCGTATTACTAAGCATCAAACAATACTTAACCATCTGGGTATAGAATCCGAAGACCTAGATTGTGATCGCATTGCGGAGGAGTGGTTGGATACCCCAATTGAGTCCACCATACTAAATAGGGAGGATTGGAACTCAGAATTGCCAGAGGGACTGAACCACGACATCCATATTTATACGGATGGGTCCAAGATGGAGAATCGCACTGGAGCTGGATTCTTCTGTGCTAATAATAAAATGGAATATTGCGTCAGACTCCAAGATTTTAATACAGTCTTCCAAGCGGAGGTATTTGGAATCATGGAAGCAGCAAAATGGGTGAGAGGCGGCAGCCTTAACGGGGAGCGCTGTCAAATATTCACAGACAGCCAGGCGGCTATCAAAGCAATATCAAATGACCGGGTATTCTCAGAGGTGGTGCGAGGCTCTAGGGAGGCCTTAACGCTTTTAAACCAAAGCATGAAAGTGCAGTTGGTATGGGTGCCAGGGCATTGTAATATAGAAGGCAATGAAAGGGCTGATGACATAGCACGAAGGGGGACCCAATTAGATGAGGTAACCCGGGTTGTCAAGAAACCCTTCAGGGCCATTTTGAATGCTATATCTGACAAAGCAGATGAACTGCATTTAGTAGATTGGTACCAATCAGTAGGCTCCAGAGTTACAAAGGTACTCTGGGGAAAACCTGACTTAGGCCAAACTAGGAAACTTCTAGCAAGAAGTAAAAAAGAACTAAGTAGGTTGATGGGCATTCTGACGGGACATAATGAACTTAGAGGCCACCTACGAAAAATCCGTAGGTTGGAATCAGATATCTGCAGGTCCTGTCTTGAAGAGCCTGAAACATTAGAGCACTATTTATGCGCCTGTCCTGCGTTTGGCAGGATTAGGCTGCAGACATTGGGTTCAGTGCAGCTGGCTAGCCTGGAAGATGCGGGGAGGAAGGGATGGCCGGCTATTAGGAGCTTCGTGAACGCCACTAAGCTTTAGGGATAGGGAGGCTACAGGCTGCTCCACTAGGATGTCCTGTCTCCCTCAGTGTGTTGTATGCGGGGGCGCACAATGGGCCAATAGGCCTCAGTGTATCCGGTTCAACGGATGATCGTCAGATCCCCCTTTTAAACTAACTAACTAACTAACTATGGGGCATAAGGAAGATGAGACCGTACCTGGAGGGTTATCAATTTACCGTAGTCACCGACCACCTATCGCTAAAGTGGATAAACTCTATAGAGAGCCCAACAGGTCGTATCGCACGGTGGGCTTTAGAGTTGCAACAATACAATTTTGAGGTAAGATATCGCAAAGGTAAGTGAAACGTCGTTGCGGATGCATTATCTCGAGACCCGGTAGAAACAGTCAACAAGCTAAACATGGAGAACCAACATTGCAAATGGTATCAAGATATGGTAACGAAGACGCAGGAAAATCCAGCGAAGTTTGCCGACTATACGATTGAAAATGGTCAGCTCTATCGATATCTTCCTGGACAAACGAATGACGAAGACTGTGAAGCCTGGAAACTATGTGTGCCATTACCACAACGAAGTAGAGTATTACGCGAACACCATGAAGACCCGTGCGCCGGACATCCAGGGATCAGGAAGATCATAGCACGGGTATGCAATAGATATTATTGGCCTGGAATGTACAAAGACATTCGACGGTTTGTGCGCAGTTGTGAATCATGCCAAAAGTTTAAATCCACGCAAGAAAAGAAGGCCGGAATGATGTTAACACAGATACCTGAAGAACCTTGGGCAATTCTTTGTGCAGACTTTATTGGCCCTTTACCACGGTCGACGCGTGGCAACACTGTAATTCTGGTATTTTTCGACAAATTTTCCAAATGGACAGAAGTCATACCGTTACGAAAAGCCACTACTGAAAACTTAAAGAAAGCATTCAGAGAAAGAATTCTTGCACACTATGGTGTTCCGAAGGTGCTGGTTTTCGACAATGGAACACAATTTGCCAGCCGTCAGTTTAGGCATTTTCTGCAGGAAATGGGAAACCGCCAACAATTTACGGCACCATACACGCCGCAGGAAAATCCAGCCGAGAGAGCAACCCGTAACGTGAAACGGATCATTGCACATTTAACGGCCAGCAATCAAGCTAAATGGGATGAACTGATACCAGAAATTACTCTAGCGGTGAACACCATGGCATCAGAGTCTACTGGATATAGCCCAGCATTCATTATACAAGGACGTGAACCACGCCTACCTCGAGCATTTTACGATGAAGTTACTCTGGGAACAGGAATGAAGTCCCAAACTCCAGTAGAAAAGGCAAGCAGACTTAAAGAAATTTATCAAATCGTGAAACGGAACTTAGAGCGGTCAGCACAGGATCAAGCCAGATATTATAACTTGCGAAGGAGAACATGGCAGCCAAAAATTGGACAACTTGTCTTAGTTAAATCGCACCACTTTTCGAAGGCCGCCGACAAATTTAATGCGAAGTTAGCGTCGAAGTTCGAAGGACCTTTCCGGGTTGTGGGATTCACATCACCAATGATCGTAAAGATTAAAGAAGATGGCAACCGCAAGGAGCGCATGGTGCACATCAGCGAAATAAAGGAATTCCACCAAAGTTCTTTGACGGAGAACCTAGAGGAGTAGCTATAGTACTAACACCAGATTTAGATAAATGTCAGTGATGTCCAAACCCGTAGTGTCGTCAAAGATGTAGTAGTATATGCGTGTTGTCCACTGTGTACTCTAAGAAGATCTGTTTTAAAACACATTTATTTTACTCACAGGAATATTCATCATGTCTTCCCAGTGGTACGAGAAGATAGAAGCCCTCGTGGAAATCAAACATTCTCCAGAGGCTGAGAGAGCCCACTTCGCCCCTCCGAAAAGGGTGATCGAACTTGACGATGAAGAAGTCCCGACGAAAAGGTCATGCCCTAATCGTGACGATGTTCTCCTAGAATATCCCCAGGGTAGAGGAGCAATCACCATACGTGTGGAAATGCCCCTAAAAGAGGGGGTATTCCTCAATGATGCTCTAATTGAGGTCTACCTGAAGTGGGTAACGGAATGTCTACCCGAGGAGAAGCGAAGGAAGGTACACTGCTTCGGTACCCATTTCTATGAGGCTGAAGGGAAACGTCAGTGCGGAGGAACGGTATGCACGCGCACGTTCGTGGTGTCGCAGGATCAATCTGATCGATAAAGATATGGTGATCATCCCGATAAACGAAAGCCACCATTGGTGGTTAATGGCGGTGACGCGCAGTTCCCCTTCGGGGCCGACAATTTGGCAATTAAATTCTCTACCATCAGAGCCACGAGAGGATATAGCGATGTGGATACGCCAGTTCTGGGAAGAGGAACAGAAGTATAAATACCCTCACCGGCCGACAAAATTCGATATCCAGACGTTACCACTAGTGAAAGTACCAATACCCCAACAGGGAAACGGTTATGATTGCGGACTCTATCTGATACACTGCGCAGAGTGTCTTTTAAAAAATGAGATGGAGTCAAGCGAATTTCCGCTGTTGGTGGAGAGCTGGTTCGACATCGACAAGGTGGTACGGAAGCGTCACTGGGTGGCTGAAGTAATGCGAACACTGGCAGTGTCGGATACGACGTTCCCATCACTTCAAAAGGAGGCAGCGAGACCCAATGAGCTACCCAGTTTGCCCGAGGCAGAACCGGTCATTCCAGAGCGCTCATCCCAACTAAAAGTTCTCGAAAAAGATTCACCAGAGATGATCGGTGAAGTATTCGAAAACCTGCCGGAAATAACAGAAGAAGACTGTCCAGAAACCGTCGGATTTCTTTACGAAACCCCAAGAAAAGCCCAGTACGTCGATCCCATAACTGGAGAGCCATACGACGACCTGTGTGAAGAAGTGGATCGCATGGCTGAGGAGACAGTTATGGAAGAGACTGGGGCTCAGCACCGATTCAGTGGTCTTAAGCAACTACTTGAGAGCGTATTGCCCGATAGCATAAAAAGTCTTATAGCGGATCGTTTCCCAGCCCTCGAAAGGAAAAAACGAACTAGTTTTGTCTGCGGGGGTTGGAGAGTCAAGATAAGTCGTTCCGCGATAACGATTGTTCCGCGCTCCGGAAGAAAAGGGGGGGGGTGTAACGACTCAAAATATGTTTTTTTGGCTCATACAGCCATGGGTGTAGAACCTGGCCTGCATCCCAACTGAGCATTATCTCTAGATTTATTTAGAGATACATGTTACCGTCCGATGTGCGTACCCGGTAAGGTGGAGTAACTCGGCTTAGGCCACAAATAAGATATTGCTATATTTTACAACAAGACATAAAAATTTATAAGAAGCACTGGAATCGAATACAGTCCAACATATTCATGATGAAGTAGAGCCACACATCGTAAATTCAGACAGCGTCGACACAATCCATTATTAATGGTGTGGAAGTAAAAGTGGATCGTAGATGGATCATGCTAGACACTGTGTCATCATTTTAGCATCATATAACGTCATCATGTTAACAGAGCTAATTTCAAAAGTAACAACAACAAGTGAACATTAAGAAAAAAAATGGAAATAATCATGAAGGTTAATCACTAAGCCAGACCATAATACAAAATTAAATTCCTGAAATATCAACACAAAGAAACCAACAACAATAGGTAATGCAAAAGAAAAAGATTAGTTCAAGAACATCAAGCCGAATGCAAAAATTGGACCCAAAATAATTAACATTTAGAAACAACAACACGACATTATATAAAAAAGGGATAAACATGAAACACTAAAGCCGACCACGGAAGGAAAATATAACTTCGATGATCTTTATGAACACCTGCACTTGCAAAAACATAAAAAAGGGTCATATAAAAAAAGAGGTGATGCGAAGGAAAGTATGATTTAAATCAGACCCAAAAATATGAGAAAAGAAAAACAATAACAACAAGACGCAATATGCAGAAGGAAATATTTCGCGAACAAATAAAGATGATCTGTGAAAAGTAGACCCAAAATATTAACACGTGAAAATAATAACACGCCATAATATAAGAAAGCGGTTATCAATAGCCACTATGACCGATCGAAAAGCCTAACTAAAATTCAAATTTGCGTGAACACCATAAGCAACAACAACACTATGGTCGGTCACGAATTAGTAAATTTGGAAGACAGTTAGAAATTAAATCATACAACAGCAACGACGCGCAATACAGGATCAGGTGATCAAATAACCGTAAGATGGCGTGAGCACAAAATTGAAGTAAACAACTTACAGCAAGCAAAAACAAATGCATGAATTGATACACCAAAGCCGAGGGTATAAATATACAACTCGAAGAATTAGAAGACAGTTGCTATTATCACCGCGACCTAGCCGATCAAGTGAAACTAGTGAAATTTCCACAAGTACAAAGTTTTTTCCAGAACCTCCAGCAAAGTAAAATCCAGGTGAGAATCATTTTTCAACCGTAACTAGGTGAGGACATTACCAGGTA
>CAWZZZ010000183.1:0-11060 GCA_963966595.1 Physocephala rufipes
ATATATATATATATATATATATATATATATATATATATATATATATATATATATATATATATATATATATATATATATATATATATATATATATATATATATATATATATATATATATATATATATATATATATATTATATATATATATATATATATATATATATATATATATATATATATATATATATATATATATATATATATATATATATATATATATATATATATATATATATATATATATATATATATATATATATATATATATATATATATATATATATAATATATATATATATATATATATATATATATATATATATATATATATATATATATATATATATATATATATATATATATATATATATATATATATATATATATATATATATATATATATATATATATATATATATATATATATATATATATATATATATATATATATATATATATATATATATATATATATATATATATATATATATATATTATATATATATATATATATATATATATATATATATATATATATATATATATATATATATATATTATATATATATATATATATATATATATATATATATATATATATATATATATATATATATATATATATATATATATATATATATATATATATATATATATATATATATATATATATATATATATATATATATATATATATATATATATATATATATATATATATATATATATATATATATATATATATATATATATATATATATATATATATATATATATATATATATATATATATATATATATATATATATATATATATATATATATATATATATATATATATATATATATATATATATATATATATATATATATATATATATATATATATATATATATATATATATATATATATATATATATATATATATATATATATATATATATATATATATATATATATATATATATATATATATATATATATATATATATATATATATATATATATATATATATATATATATATATATATATATATATATATATATATATATATATATATATATATATATATATATATATATATATATATATATATATATATATATATATATATATATATATATATATATATATATATATATATATAAATTTCTTAATTCTTGAATACACTTTAATCAAATACATTATAAAAATATATACTTTACAGTACTATTCCTGTTTTTTGCAATTTGGTGCCTTGAATATATAAGCTGTATTTGAATAATTAAACCAAAATGCAATTAAGCGAAAATTGCGCTATTTGTTTAAGATCTATAAAACGAGGGGCAGTTTCTAGGCTCACAATTTGCAAGCATTTTTTGCACTCAGGATGTCTTGAGCCAATTTTAAGGAATAACAAACTTTGTCCGATTTGTAGGCGCTCGATTGAAGGTATATAAATCATTTACATTTACATTAATTTGTATATTAATGTCTGGATTTGTATTACCCATTTAGGAAAGGAAATAGTCCAAAGAAAGAAAAATGAAACGCATTCCATAGAAGATAAAAGGCGCATCGTGGAAGCTGCAAACAAATCCGAAAATTGGATTTCACTCGGGGCGACACTAGGAATAAAATACAAAACTGATTGCACATGGATCTCACAAGGGCAGTCGGAGTTTAAGCGCAAAGGCGGAAAAAAGCCAAAATCAATAAATTCAAATGAAGTCGCTGAAATATTAAATTGGATTGAAGACGACTGTAGCTTCAGCTTAAAACAAATAAAAGAACGTTTAGAACGTGAGTTCCGTAAACGAGTGGCACTGACGACCATTGGTAACTATCTCGATGGTCAGTTATACTCAATGAAAAAAGTGCACTCCTCGCCTATTACTCAAAGTTCTACAGAGAATTAAGAGAAGAGAGCGACCTATGTGGCAAAGCTAAATAAATACATCCAGGCTGGAAAGCAAATACTATGGATAGATGAATCAAACTTTAATTTGTTTTGTCGCCATACTCGTGGTCGCTCGAGAATTGGCCAACGTGCCATCCAAGTTTTGCCAGTGTCGAGGGGGCCAAATATCCATCTAATAGGAGCTATAACGACCTTCGGGATAGTTACTATGGATAGGCGAAGGGGGTCATTCAGAACTGTCACTGCCAATGAATGGATAGCTACGGTTATTCAGAAGTGGCAGGACAGTGGCTATGCTTTGAATGACCTTGTTTTTGTTTGCGATAATGCACCATGCCACAGTTGCATGGAAGCAGCAGTTGCGTCAAATGCTGGTGATGTGGCAAAGTTTTGCGTCTTGGACCATACTCGCCTATTTTGAATCCAATAGAAATTATATGGTCCAAAATCAAGACTTTTGCTAGGTCTCAAATTGGCATTCCCAACATCACAGGACCGAGACTGGCGGAACAGAGGATAGCTTATTTAGAGGATATTATTGACAGAGCAGTTGCCACTATAACAAGTAGGGACTGCGCTAGAGCAGTGCAACACTGCACCAGCTTTTACCCTTTGGCCTTGTCCTTAGAAGATATGAATGTAGGACAGTAAATTTAGTTTAAGCATTTACGGTTATGTTATTCATATTATATAATCTTATATTATATCGTAAATATTAGTCTTAAGAATTCTTTAATAATTTACATTGTAATTACATTAAATTTCTTAACATCATAATCACATTCCTTAGTTATATTAGATATCTTATTTGTAAATTACATTGATTAAATTTTGTTTTTTCTATAAAAATCAATAAAGTTTTTTATAATGATTATTAAGTTTTGTTTATATTCTCTTATATAGAAATTAAAAAAACGCACAATTTTATTAAAACATACTCGCCCTGTAACACTCTTAATTTATGAACTGAGATTTTTTATTTCTGAAGTACGTTTGACTATTTCTAAAGTACATTTGATCATTTCGTAAGTTCATTTGATGCTTTCTGAAATTAAATTGACCAGTTCTGAAAATAAATGATGTTTTCTGAAATTAAATTGACCAGTTCTGAAATTAATTTGATTATTTCTGAAGTACATTTGACGCTTTCTGAAGTAATTTGATACTATCTGAAATTAAATTGAGCAGTTCTCAAATTAATTTGATTATTTCTGAAGTACATTTGACGTTTTCTGAAGTAATTTGATACTATCTGAAATTTGTAACGAGTTTTTGTTTCCAGCTGGGGCAAGATCAACGGCCCCAGGGTCCATTTCCGAGGGACCTCGTAACCCTCGGCTCAATACCTCCTTGTTGGTGTTGTTTTCCGAATTTCGCACAATTGACGAGATCGTCAATTAATTCACTGACTATAAATAGTTCAGCTCGGACGGTATTGGAACACTTCTTCGCTGTTGTTGTTCAGATTTAAAATTACTTTTATTCAAATATATTTTCTATACTACTCTATAATTTTAATGGCTTATTGCTATATAATTCAGGTGACTTAATTCTATACAATTCAAGTGCCTTAATTCTATGAACATAAATTTAATTACAATTCAGCTGGCTTAATCCTATTACAATTCAGGTGGCTATGAACTCAAATTCAATTACAATTCAGGTGACTTGCTTCTATTACAATTCAGGTGGCTTGATCCTGTGAACTCAAATTCAATTACAATTCAGGTGGCTTAATCCTATTACAATTCTGGTGGCTTAATCCTGTGAACTCAAATTCAATTACAATTCAGGTGGCTTACAGATTAACTTTAGCCATATTATATTCCAACAGCGTATGGTAACCACTAACTCATGCGGCGGATGAGCTAGGGTGATATGAGCGGATATATATATTGTGGCAGGCGGAAAAGTTTGATCGGGCGTATTAGGCGGAATTATTTTGAGCGGGCGTATAAGCCGGAATTGATTTTGAGCGGGCGTATAAGCCGGAAATGTTTTGAGCGGGCGTATAAGCCGGAATTGATTTTGAGTGGGCGTATAAGCCGGAAATGTTTTGAGCGGGCGTATAAGCCGGAATTGTTTCGAGCGGGCGTATAAGCCGGAATTGTTTTGAGCGGGCGTATAAGCCGGAATTGTTTTGAGCGGGCGTATAAGCCGGAATTGTTTTGAGCGGGCGTATAAGCCGGAATTGTTTTGAGCGGGCGTATAAGCCGGAAATGTTTTGAGCGGGCGTATAAGCCGGAATTAATTTGAGCGGGCGTATAAGCCGGAAATGTTTACTTAGCAGGCGAGTGCGCCAATACCTTAATCTAGATATGTATTCACCCCGAGGGGCACCAAAAAGTGGCAGCCGTGTCGAAAACCTTTTAATTCGATTTTCGACCAAGCTATTGCCGGACCTCCACGAGGAATCAGGAAATGGATTTTACTTTTCCAAGTTCTGTTTCGTGAGCAGGCCAATTTGTCCACTGCGGAAACAGACACTAAGTAGCACTGGTTCGTTGAACCGATGCGGAATTATATTAGAGATAGTTTTCTAAAAACAACTATTGAATAATTTAATTTTCATAATGGCGGTCGGTAGGCGGTATTTTGTAAAGACAACAATATTGCTATTATTGTTAGCGTATGACTAACAATACTACTTTGCCATATGACGGATTTGCGGAAAAGACGGTTGAAAAATTATTATATTTTCTTTTTCAATATAGAGATTTGAACCTCCGACTACTGCACCGAAGATAAACGCTCTATACACTGAGCTGTCATGCCATCTTATTTTCATTGGAATTATGAAGTATAAGAAATGGTCGACCTTTTTTGTAGTATGGTGCCTTTAAAATATAAGGCCTAAAAGTAGGCTAGGTGGTTTGTACCATAACTATTGCTATAGAGGTGGGTGTATTAGCAATTCGGTAATTGTGATGACAGGGTGACGGGAAAAATTAGTTGTAACGATTATTGGATCGTTACAGTCCATCCCTTCTAAGGGAAGCAAAAAGAAAGAAATGGAACGGCGAAAATGACTTATACACTTCTGCGCGAAGCAGAAACTTTCACTGACCATCTTACGAGGTTCAGCTCGGTTGGTATTCAGTCATAGATCCCTATATTGAGCGGGAACAGTGTGTTGAGGCGCCGGCGTGTGCGATGATGGTGGGTGCCATTCTTCGCGTTGGCATTTTCCATTTGTGAAATACCATATACGTTCGGGTGGTGGCTTTTATTGGCGGGCGATACGGATTTTACGGGTTGTATGATGTCACTGGGCAAAGGCTGCGAACGGCGGAATTTAGTACGGTCCTTTGCCGTGTTCATGACGGCGGTGGCCATTAAGCTGGCGAGAGGCTTAAGGCTTGGCTTGGGGCGTATATATTTCTTGATGTCATTCTGCATCTTCGGGCAGAAATAATACTCTCGTGCTCTTTGTGAAGTCTTGTAATATCCGAGATGATCTGCGGCGGATTGATCAGGAATTCCTCGGAGTAGGGTTGCCTTTTGGTTGGGCGGTACACACTCTTGGCAATAATTTTGATCGGTGTGTGATTTTCTTCTTCTTTTGTTGAGTTGCGGTTCACGAATTTTGATGTCTCGATGCTTACCTGCGAAGTCGCGAATCTTCTGTATTTGTGTATCATGCCAATCATGTTGCGCGGTCATCAACATTTGACATGGCTCTGTTGCTTTCTTAACGGTGGCTCGGGTGTTCGTATTGTGGTGACGGTAGCGTTGTCTAAACCGTTTGGCGGTTGAACGGGTGGAGGATTGATCCTCTATATAGTCTTCGCTCTTCTTTTTACTTTTAACTTTTCGCGATTTATTTACGGCCATATACGTGAATAATAACCGATTAACCGATGTTGAGAAATTATATCATTTATTAAAAAAGACAAGTGGTGACGCGAAAGAGGTTGTAAATAAATTCCCTCTCACTAACGAAGGTTTTACGTTAGCTTGGGAAAATCTTAAAACAGCATATGAAAACAAAAGGATACTAGTTAATTGCCAACTTAAATTACTGTTCGACCTGCCTTTTCTTCGAACAGAAAAGGAGTCCACCTTGAAAAATTTGCAAAGGGGAATTAATAATTGTCTTTCTACTCTCAAAATGTACGATATAGTAGTGGCAGACTGGGATCCGATTCTTATTTTCATATGTTCCCAAAGATTACCTGAGACTACTCTCACTTTATGGGAGCAAAGTTTAGATAACAAGAGTGCTTTACCTGAATGGAGTAGTTTAGATAATTTTTTAACCCAACGCTGCAAAACGTTAGAATCTACTGAAGACATAAAAGGTAATAAAGGTCCGAACAATTTTCATAAAAAACAAACAAGTAGTAATAGTTCTCCACACAAGAAATTTAATTCATATCATTTGAAAATTTCAAACTCACATTGCATACTCTGTCCGAAAGAACAACATCCTTTGCGAAATTGTCAACGATTTATTCGTTTATCGGTTACCGATAGATTTTCCGCCGTGAAAAAATATAACTGCTGTATCAATTGCTTAAGCAAAACTCATTCAGCCAGAGATTGCTCAAGCTCGTCTACGACTACGACTCTTAACTCGCCTTCGGCAAATTCTTCGCAAAACTATCATAACAAATTACAGTCCACATCTCTTTTAGATTCCTCTATACAAACTTGTTTCGTCTCAAGAAGGAAAAACGTTTTACTTGGTACAGCTATGGTTAATATTTGTTATTTAGGTGCAACCTACACTGCGCGTGCGCTTATTGATTCTGCCTCCGAAGCCTCATTTATTTCGGACCGCCTTCGGAAACTAATAAAGTTACCTGTGAGCTACGCTCAAACCAAGATCTCCGGTCTTAATCAACAGGTTACTGTTAAAGTTACGCAAATCTGCACATTCATTTTAAGCTCACCTATTGACTCTGCTCTTCAAATTGAGGTCACTGCATTTGTGCTCCCTCAAATAACTGGTAATTTACCGTCATTCACATCTCATGGTCATGTCGACATTCGACCGCTTAACTTTCCTTTAGCTGATGCAAACTTTCTAAAAAGCGCACCGATCGATTTATTAATCGGTTGCGATATTTATCCTTTAATTATGCGCGATGGCATAAAGCAAAATGTGCTGGGTTCGCTTCTAGCCCAAAATACTATTTTTGGCTGGCTGCTAACCGGAGAATTATGCACTCCAAATACTTCCTGTTTCACTACTCAATTGGCGCTGAGCGATGATTTGCCCTTGGACAAACAAATTCAACGTTTTTGGGAATTGGAGGACATTCCAAAAGAAAAATTTATATCACAAACTGATAAGATATGTGAAGATCTTTATTCCAGCACAACTTATCGAGACAATTCTGGTCGATACGTTGTCTCATTGCCGTTTAAAGATACGTTCCCATCGAAAACACAGGTTGGCGCATCACGCCATTTGGCAGTTAAGCAGTTTTTGCGGAATGAAGCATCTTTAATAAAGAATCCTTCACTAAAATTAACTTACGACAATGTCTTAAAAGAATATTTAGAACTTGACCATATGGAAAAAATTCCTACTCCGACACATTCCGATATCCATCCAGCACATTGCTATCTTCCTCATCACCCGGTTATAAAACCTGATAGTAGAACCACAAAAGTTCGAGTCGTTTTCAATGCGTCTAGTTCCACAGCCAATGGCACTTGTCTTAATGACATATTGCATGTCGGTCCAGCACTTCAAATATATTTAAATGCCATACTTTTGCGTTGGAGACTTTATAAATTTGTTTTCAATAGCGACATCCAAAAAATGTATCGGCAAATTTTGGTCACACCCTCACATCGCCCATTTCAGAGAATCCTTTTCCGCGATTCTGTTCATAAAGACTTGATAAATTACCAACTAAAAACGGTAACACTTGGTGTTAACTGTGCACCTTACTTAGCAATACGAACGATGCTGCAACTCGCAGCAGACGTACAAAGCCTGTATCCTCTAGCTTCTGAAATTCTTAAAAATTCCATGTACGTTGACGATGTACTAGTAGGTTTCCATGACATTGCGACTGCTGTAAGAGCGCGAGATCAGCTTATTGCAGCGCTTAAGTCTGCCGGATTCTCATTGCGAAAATGGTGTGCCAATGAGAAACAAATTTTAGAACAGTTGCCCGGAGATCATCTTTTAGATAAAGAATTTCTGCATTTCGAAAGTTCTAGTCAAACAAAAGCGCTTGGACTTCATTGGAATGCTTGCCTGGATCACTTTTATTTTGTAGCGAACAACTTTCCTATAAAGAATTCATTTACTAAACGTGAAGTCTTATCAATCATTGCGAAACTATTTGATCCTGCCGGATGGCTGGCACCCATATTTGTCGTTGCAAAAATCATTATGCAACAAATTTGGTTAGACCAAACTGACTGGGATGAATCACTTTCACCACCTACCCTCGCTAAATAGTTAGAATTCTTAACAAATTATCCTTCTATTAATAACATCGCCATTCCACGTTGGATATATTATTCTAACCGAGGAGTCGTACAAATTCACGGTTTTTCAGATGCCTCGGAAAAAGCTTACGCAGGCGTGGTTTATATACGAGTTAAATATGCCTCAAAGACTTATACGTCACTATTATTGGCCAAAACGAAAGTAGCTCCAGTGAAAACCATTTCTCTACCTAGGCTAGAATTGTGCGGAGCACTCCTTTTGTCGGATATGCTTGAATCTATTGTGCCACAGTTAAAAATAAAGGTGGATTCTGTGTTTTGCTGGACCGATTCAACTATTGTTCTCTCATGGCTGCAAAAACCACCCAGTACTTGGACGACATTCGTTGCCAATCGGGTTTCCAAGATTCAAGATAAGATGGGGGGTAAACTTTGGCGTCATGTTGACACCTCTAACAATCCTGCGGACCTTAGCAGTCGTGGATCCAATCCGAAAGATTTATATAAAAATCAGCTATGGTGGCATGGACCGAATTGGCTTCGATTTGATGAAACGCACTGGCCAAAAACTAATCTTGATTGTAGTCATATCGTTTGTGAAATTCGGCAACATAAAACCCATGCCTCCACTTTTGAAAACTCATTAGACATTCTAGATAGATTTTCTTCGCTTCCTCGTGCTTTACGCGTTTTGTGTTATGTATTTCGTTTTATTTCTGCAGCTACCAAAAAGGAAAGAATCGGATGTTTAGAACTGTCTAGTAGCGAAATCACCACTGTTAGAATTCGACTCATCAGCTTAGCTCAACAAATACATTTCCCAGACGATTATAAAAATTTACTAGCTGGTAAATCACTTCGATCAAAAAGCAGAATTTTGACATTCAATCCTTATTTGGATTCTCAAGGCCTTATTCGAGTTAATGGAAGATTATGCAATTCATCTGCATTAAGCTATAACGAAAAGTATCCAATATTGCTACCTTACGAGAGCCGCTATTCCCGATTACTTGTACACTTTATCCACTTGATTTCGTTACATGGTGGCAATCAACTTGTATTACGTTTAATTTGACAACAGTATTGGATCCCCAAATCAAAAACCCTTGTTAGATCTATTATACGTAATTGCAAGACATGTATACGTTTTAAAAAGCACCAACACTCCCAAATAATGTCAGCACTACCTGTCGAACGATGCTCTCTTTCGAAGCCATTCGAAAATACTGGCATCGACTTCGCTGGCCCGTTCGAAGTGAAAAATTATACGGGCCGAGCCTGTCTAATTACCAAGGGCTATGTTTGTGTTTTTATATGCTTCTCGACAAAAGCAATACATTTAGAGGCTACCAGCGACTTATCGACCGCTACTTTTATGGCTGCTTTAAATCGATTCATTTCACGAAGAGGCTGTCCACGAAAAATCTTTTCAGATAATGGCACTAATTTTGTAGGCGCCTCCATACAATTGAAAATAGATTTTCAAAATGTCTTAAAGTCGTCAAGGGACAAAATTTGTTCCAATTACAATCATCAAAATATTTCGTGGAATGTTATACCCCCTGGTGCACCACATATGGGTGGCTTGTGGGAAGCAGGGGTGAAAAGTTTTAAGACACATTTCCGAAAAACGGTTAATCAGAGGCTTACTTTCGAAGAGCTGTCTACTGTTCTTTGTCGCATAGAAGCTTGTCTAAATTCTAGACCGATCAGTCTATTATCCACTGACATTCATGAATGTGCAGCTCTAACGCCAGATCATTTCTTGATAGGTGGCCCTCTCCTCGCTCCCGCGGAGCCCAGTATTTCGACCAATCCGATATCTTTAATAAATCGCTGGCAAAAAGTTAAGGCGTTCAGCCAGCATCTATGCTTTAGATGGAAAGAGGAGTACCTGAAAGAACTCCATAAGCGTTATAAATGGAAGTTTCCAGACCGAAACCTTTGCGTGAATGATTTCGTTATTGTTAAACATGAAAATTTACCTCCAACTGAATGGCGCCTTGGACGAGTATTACGCGTATATCTAGGAAGTGACCACCGCGTTAGAGTTGCTGATATTCGAACCCAAAACGGAGTCATTACCCGCCCTTTAGTGAAACTCATAATTCTACCTAACTAGATCAGACATTTCCTATATCAGTTTCTTTTATTTTTAGCTACATAGTAATGAATAAACCTAATTCGATCTCAAAGACAATTCAATCATCGTTCAGATGCAGAGTGTGCGGCAGGACTCATCCTTTAAAATTCTGTAAACGTCTTTTGGCTTTAAATTACGAAAAACGTCTAAGAGAAGTCATTAAGCATCGATATTGTGCTAGATGTCTTGCGCATTCTCACATTACAAAAAATTGTCAAAGCAATCGAAATTGTTGTTATTGTCAAGGCGATCATAACCGTCTATTACATATTCATCCTCAGCTAAAACGTTTGTCAAATTCGAATGGAAAAAATCGTCAAATTTCTGTCAATGAAACAATAACCTTTTTGCCAACTTGTGTTGTACACGTGCGGACTAAAAATGATTACTATCCTGTACGCTTGTTGTTGGATCCTTGCTCTGAAACTAGCAAAATCTCCAAATCTCTTGTCAATCGACTACAATTGCAAGTGTCGTCAATAGAAGGGTTGCAATTTAGCGAAATAGTGATGAGCTCCCACCATGATCATACCATACGAATCATAGTAAAGGTTAAAATTGTGCCAGATATCAATTTCAAAACTCCTACGCGACATACC